>OZ010705.1:11344752-11619182 GCA_963932265.1 Thymelicus lineola | reverse complement strand
TGTTCTCGAACTGCTTCTCGTAGTCCAGAATGAGGTTGTCCTTCTCCTGGAGGTTCTCCTGGTACGCGTCAAAAAGTGGCGCTGGAATTAAAACACAAAAATCTTTTACGTACTGGTAATAGTGATGGAGTGCGGTCATTCCAAAAATATAACATACCCGGCTTGAGTCGAAAATTGACTTTATGAATGAACCCAATGTGTCATAATTATGCATTGTTTTAATGGTCTCGAACCATCGCAATATTGCCTTTCAAATGAAACCAGTTTGGGGCACATCGATTGGATGGTTTTAAAGTCTTAAAGGACATTGTCATAAACATATTTCGTGTTAACATATACCTATAGATCTTGAATATTATTTACACATATACTCGTATACTTGTACATGTGAATGTACTAAATATGTATATACAAGCGCACTCCGCACTTTTGGTATGATGTTACAAGTACATACGTGTCGCGTTCGACGTGTCGGGCCAATTTCAGAAAGACCGCCACGCGCTACCGCGCCGCACCGGCCGTGTCATACATTCGTAATCTATCACACATGTCATCACAAAAAAGAAGACAACCCTGACGTTATTATGATTAGAAAGAGAGGCAACATCTAGCTAGATGAATATAACTGTTGACGATTAACGCTGTGCGACTTGAATTACACTTTATAGTGTGGGAGCAAGTATCGCTATTTATTTAAATGATTTTGCGGAGTGATTCTTCTGCATCAATAGGTACTATTATGTATTCTGTGATTTTGGTAAATGTAACATTATTTTTTAAGGATTACTTAAGGGATAAAGGTGAGTTTGATGGTAGTAATATGTGACATGGTAGACGTACCCAAGGCCTGCGCGCTCAGCAGCCCGGCCAGGTCGGCGGCGCGCGCGGCGGGCTCCTCGCGACCGCTGGCGGGGGGCGGACCCTCCTCGCCGCGCGCCGCGTCTACAACAACACGCTACTAAACAACTTGCCAAGCCTTCACCAACGTCTTGAGTCTTCTCAACAGTATCCATAGGTCGCTGCTTCAATCCGGCTCGAAGGACCAAAATGAATATACGATGTAATTCATACATTCAATAATAAGGCCGAGTGTAGGAGCAGCGTCGCCGACGTCAGTATGTCAAAAGAAGGTTATTACGTAAGTGATTAAAACGCGCGACCAAACTGAATGATGATGTTTTGTGCACTACATTTAATTTACTAATAGGGAATATGCGTGTGATTCTAAAAAGGGTAAAATATTTTTTTTTGTAAACTTTATTACTTCAGAATTATGCCCACGTCAATATTTTTGAATTATAGTTTTATTTTATTACAAAAATAATTATTAAAAAGTGCCAAAAATAAGTGTGTAATTCAAAGTAATTGAAACGCGTCGCTATTGGTCTGATCAAATGTGACGTCACATTCTTCAATATTCATGTCAGCAAGTGCATAATTGTTGTGTGTTTTGGGATTGAGTTACTTTTATTGTGATTTCTTAGCATATTTGAAATACCTAATATTCATTTGTTTCGTAAAAAAAGAAAATGACTGATAGTGTTTTTGTAAAAGCGCAATCAGATAATTTACCCAAAACTGATGTGTGAATACAGACAACATGTTTTTCATCAAATCCGGATTTCACGTGTGATGAAATCAAAAGAGTGAAAGCTGCAAGGTAATTTCGAATTAAATATTATATAACATTTATATACCACAAATACAACTGAGTGAACATGTTTTTTGGCTGCATTCACTTTTGTTATTTTTGTTTAGGTCTGAACGGGAATCATATTATGGTGATTCAGCAGTGGGGTATGTCCAAGTAAAATGAGAGGGTGATATATGAACCTACTGTAAAGGGTCGAATATCACCTGAATATAATGTTCGTAAAAATGTTATGTTGTAAGTGTTATTAGTAATGAGGCTGAAGAAACTGTCTTGTCCGTTCACAACAATACAAACAAATTGATGGAGATCCGATGCCCCTTTTCATGATGTCATTTTTCCTTATGTCCGCATCTCTCGGGACAAGAAAAAATACTTTACCGGGTGCATAAGAAATGCAGTGTATTTTTACACTTAGGCACAATATAGTACTTATAAATCGGTTTTTTCTGTTGGTTCATGGTATAATCTGTCGGAAAATACAAAATATTGATAAAGAAAGAAAGAAAGAAAGAAATGTTTATTTCACCTTATAAACAATATAAATAAACAAGTGAACAATATAATACTTAAATATAAGGTGAAAAGGGGTCACTCTCAGCATTATGGCCGCGGAAAAACCACGGCCGCTGGTTTTCAGAGTGACCCTCAGATTGTGCAGTTCGGATGATTGAAGGCAATACATATTACAAAGCAATATCCGACTCACAAACAATAATCAACATACAACTTATAATATTAAATTATACTAATACAACTTGTGTGTGTGTGTGTGTGTGTGTGTGTGTGTGTGAGTGCGCGTGTGCGTGTGTGTGTGTGTGTGTGTGTTAATAAGTTTGTGTTTTTATAAATTTATATTGCACTTGTGTCATGCCTAAGAGTTTCCTGCCTTTTTTGGTGTTCAAAGAGATATACTTTTAATTTTGCTTTAAAACCATTCAGACTTTGCAGGTTTCTTATAGGTGGGGGAATATTGTTCCAGCACTTTGATGCTGCATAGCGGAAACTACCTCTAAAACTGGCTGACTTATGCTGCGGAGTTATAAGCTGCTTCGCTAGCTGTCGAGAACCACATGACTTCTGACTTGCCATCCAGGTTAACTTGTCATAAAGATAAGCAGGCGCTTGATGTTTTATGACACCAAAGAGCAAACAAGCTAAATGCAGTTTCCTCCGGTGTTTCATTTTTAGCATGGAATGCTTGTTTAGGTATGGTGTCACATGAGCTCTAAACGGAACATTGAAGCAGAAGCGAGCACAAGCATTTTGAACTCGTTGCACAAGCTTCTGAGTTTTATGTAGTAAACGAGGACTAATAACTACATCCATGTAGTTCAGTTTAGATAACACGAGAGATTCTATTCATCGAATACGCAACTCTTCTGTTAAAAAAGGCCTTCTGTTATAAATGACAAGGGCTTCTGTTATAAATGACATAGCACAATACTTCTACACGAGTTCACTAGTTAATTTTTATTATAGACTGTGAAGTATGACGTCACACTAAGCACGGTAAAATGGACGCCGTACAAATCCATAATTATGTCTGCTGATGAAAAAAATTTTTTCTTGTTAAATTTTTGTATTTGGTGTTAGATAATTTTTTACAATTATGAAAACGATTTAAGCTATCGCATAAAAATATTTAAAAAACTCGCATATTCCCTGCTACATAACATTTATTTTATGTATAAACCACGCCATGTACGTGCCTACGTCCTCGTACACTTATATTTGGGGAAATATTTGTTCTTCGAGTCGAACCATTTAAAAGCATCCAAATAATACAAAAGCATTTTCACCCACTTAGATTAGGTAGAGGCTCATTTGAAGTGTCGAGAAATCTGTCAACAGTTGATTAAACATTGAGATGTATTCAACATTTTAGTTAGACAGATGTTACGCAAAGGTTTCTTGTTATGAAAAATATTTATTTTAATTATTTATTTATTCATAACACATATCTATCGTTACAGATGAAAAACCCAATGACACAGAGTGGCCTTAAACTTTAAAACAAAACATATTACAAAATTTTATGAAAATAATATAGAACTAAAATATAATTTTATGACGTATTATAACAATAAATACAGTATCATCTTTGCGAATTCACTCAGGTGACACGAAAATAAGCCCAGTCTGTCGTGAGCCTGGATGAGCGCATTGATTGCTCGAGCAATAGGCGCCTTGTAGTTAGTAAGGCGCCATCTATTGACTGATTACGGTACCTACTTACAAAAAATCTCAACACGGTGACTCAGATATCGATGACGACTCGTATTAGTAGAGGAGACGTGGAAGAACGACCTTCACCGATCTGATAACTCGATGGGACATATTTTTTATCAAATATAATTTATAAACAAATATGCCTATGATAACTTGCCTATCGAAATAGCTATTTTTCATTTAATTAATTTAAATCAATTTTTTTTTCGTCACCTTCACTCTTGTGATAACCGAATGAGTTTATCTCGATTGATAGTTTTTAACATAGAGAATATGCCTAGGTAGGCTTGCCTACTTATTTCTGTTCATGGCTACCTGGCAAGTCGATGTGAACAGGTAAGAAAATATAGGTAACTACACCGATTTGTTAACCAATCGAAATTAATATCATAGGTAGATATTTTAATTACAAAACCAATCATATAGGCTTGCCTACAAAAAAATGTTCATGAAATAGTATTGCCAAGCTATAAAGGGTATAGCCGGATAGCCTTGGGAAAAGTGCCCCCAAAGCTTGGGGTTCAAAACTATGTCCAAATGATCCTTTATACGGCACTCAATTAAACCGAAAACGATTTTTTTTTTCTCCAAATCTCCAAAGTAGTGTTCCACCTTAGCTAGACAGACCAAACTTGGAGATTACGTAGGTTGGATGTGGGTACACATTTTGAAAAAAAAACGGTGTTTGCACTACCAAATTAAATCATTATACAGGTTGTTACAATTTTTTAATTTTTTTTCCAGTATAGGAAGTACTTAGAGAGCTCTTGATTTTTTGTATTATTACTTTAAGTCACCACAATATTTGTGCAAAATTTGATTTGCATCAAGTACATAGATTTGGAGCAAAAAAATAAAACCGTGGGACTCTATTCCCTTATATAGCAGGCATTAAAACTTTAGTAGAACTATAAGTAGTGTTCCACCTTTGCTAGATGGACCAAACTTGGAGATTACGTAGGTTGGATGTTGATACACATTGGGAAAAAAATGGCGTTTTTACCACGAAAGGAAATCATTATACAGGATGTTCCAATTTTTTAAATTATTTTTCAATATAGGGAGTACTTAGAGAGCTCTTGATTTTTTTTGTTATTACTTTAATTCACCACAATATTTGTGCAAAATTTTATTTGCGTCAGCTACATAGATTTGGAGAAAAAAATAAAATCGTTTTCGGTTTAATTGAGTGCCGTAGCCCCCTGAGGGGTAGTGGGGGGGTGAAATTTTGTACATCATGTTATCTCTATATAAATGATTATTTGGACATAGTTTCGAACCCCAAGCTTTGGGGACACTTTTCCCAAGGCTATCCGGCTATACCCTTTATAGCTTGGCAATCACAGACATGTATACCTAGAGTAGATGCCGCATGTTCATACATTTCACGTGTAACAGAAAGGATTTTAAATCCTATTTGAGCGCCGTGTCATTTAGTTGGCGTTTTACTGCTATTGGCAATAGATGTCAACTGAAATAACGAAAAATGCCTAATTGTAACGTTTTAAACTGTAGGAATTCTGCAAATACAGTTAGCAGAGGTAAAAGAAATATTTCTTTTCATCGTTAAGTAATTTATTTATAAAATTGTGTAGTAATTTATTTTAAAATATTTTTTTTCATATTTATTGCATTTCTACCACGTTTTACAACGAAAAGCACTAACTTACTGTGTACTGCATACTACTCAATACATTGCTGATTTTGGTAGCATTTATACGGCTTGTTTACTGGAACACGCAATGAAAGTAAAACAATCGTTACTATAAATCGTCGCTTAGCTTCGTAGTACGGTGAATATTGTCGTGTTTCTGTAAAATATAGCATATAGTGTTGTTCATTTATTCGGTGTGGTCTCGATGTTAATCGATTTTGAAAACCAATGAATAATAATATTTACATAGAGACAGTTTTTAACAGGCAAATTATTTTTCATTACAATATTAATGTTTCTGTATAGTGATTTTATTCATGATAACATTATAATTAAAGGTTTTCAAGTGACCCCAATATTAAAGCAAAATGAATTATAGCGACGGGGCATAGATATTGGTTTCCAACAAAACATAGCCGTATATGTTCTATTCATTTCAATGATGACTGTTTTACGGATTCGAAAAAGAAACGAAGGCTGATTTCAAGCGCAATACCGAATATTGATGTACTGTTTTTTTATTTTGAATTTTTAATTAGAAAAAAATATTCGTTTAACTTTAGGTAAGTTTAAATGTGTCCATATGATGTTTTGATTTTCATAAAAGAAATGTTTATAAATATTTTTTTAATTTTCATTTATTTAATTTCTTGAAAGCAAATAATAAACAATCATAATATTTATGATCTCTTTATTTATCTTTACATTTTTGAAGCTTGTGTTTATAATTAACAAATAATCAAGTTAAATAAAACACAAAACTATTTATTCGGTCATATTCAAGCACTATACTATATTATTATGTACAACCAACCAAAGGCATTTTCTATGTTTTACATATTCTACGCCTACAAACGATCATACGATTTTCTATTTACCTAATTATTATCGGTAATCGATTTTGAGAATCATTAATCGTTGTCGAGAATCGGTAACGAATCAGTTTCGAATTGATATCGCTAGGATGGGGAATTTCAGCACTAAATATTCTTGTGACAGCACAATGTGTCAAAAAAAAGTGACACGCTTGGTTTTCATACAATTCGAGGTACATGCGTCGTCTATTCTTGATATATGTCTGTGTTGGCAATACTATTTCATGAACATTTTTTTGTAGGCAAGCCTATATGATTGGTTTTGTAATTAAAATATCTACCTATGATACTAATTTCGATTGGTTAACAGATCGGTGTAGTTACCTATATTTTCTTACCTGTTCACATCGACTTGCCAGGTAGCCATGAACAGAAATAAGTAGGCAAGCCTACCTAGGCATATTCTCTATGTTAAAAACTATCAATTGAGATAAACTCATTCGGTTATCACAAGAGTGAAGGTGACGAAAAAAAATTGATTAAAATTAATTAAATGATAAATAGCTATGAACACTTTTTGACAGGCAAGTTATCATAGGCATATTTCTTTATAAATTATATTTGATAAAAAATATGTCCCATTGAGTTATCAGATCGGTGAAGGTCGTTCTTCAACGGCTCTTAGACCAATAGCGCAATAATTACAATGCTGGACCGCCGTTCAAAGATGCCTTTCCGAAGTGTTTAGGTTTCCATCGAGGCACAAATTTGTATGAAGGGTTTAAATTTCTGTTTGCGATCTGGGTGTTTGTGTTCTTGTCTTTGTGTGTTGTCCACGGCACCCACGACCCCACGGCACGGGGTATCCTAATGTGGGGCTATGAGTGTATAACGTTATTTGTTCATTGGTAAAATACCATTTATTGACAGATCTTTACTAAGCAGTCTCACCCTGATGATAGCCATGCATACTTGTCACCCTTTTTCTAAAATGGAATGAAAATATTTTTATGTGATTTCTATCGCAGTGTCGGAACCCAGAAATAACAATAATATGGGTGCTCCACAGTAACGCATTGGTTATACCCTCGATTTTGCTCAGGTCTGTCGGCAACGACGATCACTTGCCACCACGTGGCTAATCTGTAGACTACAATTTTTTTTATGGAAATAGCCGGCAAACGATCCACCTGATGCTATCGCCGCTCATGGACATCAGCAACACCAAAGGCATCACTGATGCGTTGCCGGCCAAGAAAGAAAGAAGAAAAAGAAAGAAAGAACTGGCTCTCAAGCCCCCAGCCGGAACACGACGAGTCGTTTGGCGGCTGACTCATGCTCGAGGGTGGTAGCTATCCAGGCGAACCCGATGGAGAAATAATAATAGTAATAATGGTATTAATTAACAATTAAAATCAATATTACCAATATAATCCCTCCGAGGACCCTACCACCAGCGGGCCGGATTTAGTCGCCTCTTATGACACCCATCCGGCGTGTGATTGGAGTTAGTATTCTAAGCCGCCCCAATACGGCACAATAAAAAAAAACACCTTTACCTTGCTTCCGCCCCAAACTGGCCGTGATGAGAGAATCAAACCCGTCGTATTTATCTCCGGGCGCGTCGCCTCTCACCTCCGTCGCCAGGCTCGGCACGCTCGAGCGAAGCTTCTGCTGGTAGCGCGACAGCTGGACGTTTAGTCTGAAATGTGTTGTTCACAACTCAGTTGGTCTGGCGTTCGTCATGATTCAGGCACATCTCACTCAGAACTAGAGCCTATAATGCGGTCCCGTGACGAACGTGCAGCACGTTCATGCACGTAAATGCATGGGATCGTCTAGCTGAGACTGCTTTACGTAAGGCGTGCATGATCACTGCATGTTGGACCCTCATGCAAGCCTGAATACAGTACAAGTGCAGTGAAGAGGTATGCCATGCTGCATGATTTACTAGGGACCGCTGACCGGTGTTGTGTATCGTCTAGCTGAGACTGCTTTACGTAAGGCGTGCATGATCACTGCATGTTGGACCCTCATGCAAGCCTGAATACAGTACAAGTGCAGTGAAGAGGTATGCCATGCTGCATGATTTACTAGGGACCGCTGACCGGTGTTGTGTACCTGTACAAGACGTCCTTGAGGCCGAGCATGTCGCGCTGCAGCCGCGCGGCGTGCTCCCGCGCCTGCTGCAGCAGGATCTGGCGGCTGCTGCAGCTCATGCACACCTCCACCAGCGGGATCGCCGACGACGGCTCCGGGGGCTCTGGAACGGATCCACTTCATCATGCTATTAAGTCATCGATCAAAATATTCTAAATAAAGTTCATCGTTAGATATAAGAAACAACAGAAGAGACGTCGAATCAACCCCGGCTTTGAAGAAGAACTTTATTGACACCGTATTCGAATTACTCCATGAGTAGGCTATGCTGCAAAAATACCACAGAAGGACCTTTATTGCACTGCCAATCAAGCTTGGTGATGGAAAAATAGACTGCATTACCTTAGCTACAAAATATCTGTAAAAATCGACCATGAATAGGCGACACCTCACCAACGAGTCTACGTTCTCAGCTCACCTCTATCCGGCATCTCATACTGCTTAACCTTCTCCTCCAATCTCTTGCACTTCCTCTCCACCTCTAGCCCGATCTCCTGCTGCTCCTTCAGGGCTCGCTTGCAGTCCTCGGTGTAGCTGACGAGGGTGGCATGCTCGGCGCGCAGCCGGTCGTTCTCTTCCGCGAACAGCCGGTTATACTCCAGCACCGACTTCAGCTTTTCTTTCAGCTTCGTTATGTGACACTCCTTCTCCGAAATCTGAGGTGAGGAAATAAACTATTATAGATATGCGATGGAAGTTCGCCAAGCAATTATGTGAAAACAACAGCCGCTTCGAATTATTTCCCGCATTCAAGAAGCTTCGGGCGACGATCATTATCTGGCGAAGGGTCAAAGGGACCTGAGCGCAAGAATCCTGAACGCTTAGTTCCTCCCAGAGAGTAGGTGGGTGAACCACTTCACAAACTTTCACATTATAATATCATTATCGACTGACAAACAAAAAACACATTGACATGTGTTAACAAAATTTACTGAAAAACACTATAAGAGTATGTATACTGTATCAAAAATATGTTTTTAATAGCCACGATTAGACCAACATAAATATGAAAATTAATTCAGCCGTTGTTGTACTTACTGACTTTGTTTTAATGAGTAATACCTAAGTCAATGTTATCTGTAAAATGTAATAAGTAATCAAGCACAAATAGTTTAATTTAATGAATCAACAACCAACTACAGTACAACAACTGGACTAGATACTGCTCCCACCTTTGGGCCCGAGCCCCGGTTGGCCAAGTGGATCCGTTCAATCGAATTCAACGGCGAGCTATTCGTCTTGTCGACGATCCCAAGCTTACAGACGGATTGGAATCACTTGAGTTGAGGAGAGATGTAGGCTCTCTCTGCGTATTCTACCGTCTGTAGGTACAATGGGGAATGTTCTGAAGAACTGTTTGGCTTACTACCTGCAGTTATTTTTCGTCACCGCACATCACGTACCAGGTTCCATCAACACTATCTGGATACCGGGCGTTCGTCCACAGTTCGGCTCTCACGTCATTTTCTACCTCGCACGTGTAAACTGTGGAACAAACTACCTGCATCGGTGCTGTTAATGTCCATGCGTGCGGCGGTGATCACTTACCATCAGGTGACCCGTCTGCTCGTTTGCCTGCTCAAAGCATTAAAAAAAACTACATTTGATTGATCGGTTATCCCGGGTCACGCCTGGACGGCTCGGCAATCGGGCGTGACCTGGTTAGTTAGTTAATTAGTTAGATAGCAGGTAGCGGGCACACGCCTTTCCCCCTGCCCACTGAAGACTATATAGATACAGCTGTAACTGGCCTACATCCAATAGGACTAAAAAAGACGTTTTAAAAAAGACGCATACACCTACGCCTTACGGTAATCAATTGGCATTCATATTCTCTACACGAAATCGCAGATTTGCTTCACTTGAGAAACAGGTGAATTTTGTAATGGAATTTAATGTAAGAATATTGGGCACTTTTAGGCACTTTGGAAGTTTGGGGCACTTTGGTAACAATCCTATACACCTTGCGTCACACACATTTTTAATCCGGACTTTAAGTAAAATGACTAGAATAACTTCCTCGCTTCGGTGTTCTGGTGTGTTGGAGATCAACTCTCGTGAGTAACATTGCTAATCCGACGAGTGGTTTTCATGTGACGTAGTTACAGAGGATTGCTGTTCACATGACACCTTACAGGAAAGACAGTAGGTACTACTATGTCAATACAAGTTCCAAGAAGATGTACAAACCAAAACAACTTGTTCTTCACATTTGTCCATCAAAGCTGTGATGAGCCCTTCGTATTTCTTTGTAAGTTTCCTCTTCTGGTCCTTGAGAAGAGACCGTCCCTCCTTCGTGCTCCGAGGGGAGGTGACTGCCAGGCCTTGGATGTTCCGTTTCCTTGGTGGCTTCGGGGGTTTGTCGCCTGAAAGAGATTTAGATGTGAAGCAAATGCAAAAATTACAGATCATGGACATGTTTTCACTACATTCTAAATGCAATTTTATTCTCTCCAGTATTTCATTCCTATATGTAATCAATCTCTTTATTCCAATGAATGTATAGAAATTTTGTCAAATCCTTGTTGAGATATCTGCAAAATTGTAAACTTAAATTAAAAAATTGTCAGACTTAATAATAAAAGTAACTTGGGGACGACTGCTTTAATTCACACTAAACATAGCTAAGAAGTGTCTCAACCGAGAATGCTTTTGATAAAAAAACCACACTCAAATTGATTCATCTATCTGGAAACTATACACACAAATACACAAATAGATATTATGTTCACATCATCTTAAAATTGTAATGCCGCCAATAGTATTTTACCTGAACCTTTACCAATAACATCTCTTGGATCTTCATACAACGGGTTGGCCCCATCACTATCCCGATGCTCCATCATAATAGACTCTGTTCTCCTAATTACAGAGTTCAAGATGTCTTGACGCATACTGTCTCTTTCTGGCATTATGTCAAAATGCCTGTATTTCTGTGTGAAATTTGCTGTGAACGTCAGCTTCTGAGGACATGTCTTGGATACTTTCCCATATGAAGCACTCTGGAAACATTTTATACTCTACATAATTCATTTTAATCAAATATTGATGTGACAATAACATATTGATTGAAGTCGTTTATTCATTGATGGTATATTGGTAATACATTTATAATTTATTTTAGTTATGTAAGCATAATTGTCTATAATATTTGATTTATTAGCCCACAAACAAACAGACAAGCCACCTAATTATCCCCTCAAGGCTCGGCTGCAATAGATCAAGCTTGGTCGCAGCCCGCAGGATTAACACCCTCACCTACCAAATATTATATGGTCACTATTGGGGGACATGAGTAATACCAATGGCACTACTGATGCATTGCAGACTCTAAACTATATCTCCACTAGTAACTCAGGGAGTCCTATATAGCAGTGAGATAAAGTATTTCTTTTTTAAATATCTATGTCTAAATTAATCTAAATCATATACCTATAACAAATGTATAAACGAAAATTTATTTAATTTGTTTTGAAATTTTTTAATTCAATTCTAATTTATTCACTAAATAACTGGGTATTTGAATACTTAAGTTAAAATGCATCCTTATCAATCATACTAGACAGGAGGTATCCTTCATGTGTTAAATAAATAAACAATTATTAATGATGTACTGTAAGGAATTTTAATTTAATAAATAATTTTTAGTACTAAGAATAAAGACTAGTGGTCATTGTGTAAGGTTTATTTACCTTGAGATAGCCTCGCGCACAGCCATCCATTATCGCGTATTACAAAATTTTGACGAGCCTAAAACTTTATCCATTTTGATTATATTATGTAACCACGGACGTACAAAATGAAACGTCTGTGTATGTAAACGTATAAACAAAATTCTTTAGTGTGCAATATTTTGAATTCCCCGCAGCATCTTGAGAGTCTTCTTTTCTTCTTGAACACAATGGTAGGTCACAAAAACAAAGGGAGACAGTAAATGGGTCACTTTTCTTAACGTAATTGCGAAAATATTGACAAAACTGCGAAATATAGGACACACTGAACGAACTCTGAAACTGGACCAGTGTTATTCTTTTATTTAACTTGAACACAATTAACAAGCGTTTCCCCGATTGTTCATAAATTATTATCAAGTAGCATGAACACAATTATTTTTATTTATATTCTACCTTTCTCAATATTTCAATAAAATTAGGATGAATATAATTGCCTTACTTTCAAAAACGTAAACATTTTCAAATGACGTACCCGTTGCTATGGAAACAGTGTTGCACCCAAACATTGCAGATATTAGCATATCTGTAGGAAAGTTGCCGTTCGTGTTCGTGTCACGAAATGAAAAATTTTGGGAACCTTTTGAATTTACAAACTTAAAATAGTACAGGCATTAATTTTCCCCTTATTAGATTATGTTAATGTATGTTTCTTGGACCTTAGTGAGGCTCTTCTTGACAAACTGGATCAAATATTATTATTATTATTAAAATTAATAATGTTGTTACAAGTAATAGATATGCCTATGTCGGATTAAATGTTTCTTTCTTTCTCATAGTGAATATCTGTTTGGCCTAGTGGTTAGCTGGTAGAGAATGCATTAAACATTAAGCTCGCCAATTGTAGCCTGATTTTATGGTCAATAAAGTCTGACTAAATAAATAAATATATTTTCAAAACGTTTTAACAATGCACGTCATAACATAATAAATTGCTTTTTCTAGTATGTAAAAATGAGGCTGTCATCAGATGCTAGTCGCTACAACACAGCAGCTGCTGTATTTAATATGAATTTTTATTGAAGTGAAACTTCTTTAGAATCGTTAGTGATTTGAAACCGGATGCAACGACAGGTAAGATAATATAACCGCTAATTTCGTCATTCAGATCAAGTTGTCCGTAGCCCAATGGTCAGGACGTAGATACACATTAACCTGATGCGCAGGTTCGCGTCTCACAATATTTCTTTTTTTTTTAGTTTTTTTTTTTTTTTTAGTTTTATTTTTATACTGTTTTTAAATACTTTCAAATGCTCTTTTAAATATTTTCAAAGAATTTATCAACAAAAAATAAGAATTTCATTCTTTACAGACAGTAAAAATGCTAAGTTGTATTCATAGATGGCGCTTCGATTTATTGCTTTAAGATTCGATTTATTGCTTTTTAATATCATTATCTTGAAACCAAAATTTTGGAAAGTTTCACTTCTACCATGTGTGAATTGCACACATTTTCTTTTGAAGTGAAACTTCTTTAGAATCGTTAGTGATTTGAAACCGGATGCAACGACAGGTAAGATAATATAACCGCTAATTTCGTCATTCAGATCAAGTTGTCCGTAGCCCAATGGTCAGGACGTAGATACACATTAACCTGATGCGCAGGTTCGCGTCTCACAATATTTCTTTTTTTTTTAGTTTTATTTTTTTTTTTGTTTTATTTTTATACTGTTAAGAAAATGTGTGCAATTCACACGTGGTAGAAGTGAAACTTTCCAAAATTTTGGTTTCAAGATAATGATATTAAAAAGCAATAAATCGAATCTTAAAGCAATAAATCGAAGCGCCATCTATGAATACAACTTAGCATTTTTACTGTCTGTAAATAATGAAATTCTTATTTTTTGTTGATAAATTCTTTGAAAATATTTAAAAGAGCATTTGAAAGTATTTAAATTATTATTATTATTATTATTTATAATTTTATTTATTTTTATTTATTTTTTTAGTAAAGTTATTAATAATATTTCCAAATTCGACGAAACTACACATTTCATGTTTTAGCATCACACAAACATTAATTTTTAATTTAAAAGAATAGACATATCGTATCAATGATAACAACACAATGGCCGATTTACAATTTAAAATAAAGTTTGGAAGAACAATTTGTTTGAATTTGCTGCTAATTTAAAATTTGACTGTGCCAACACTGACAATGACAAAGTGGTATACTTAGGTGGTATAGAATGTAATGTACTTTCATAAACCTAGATGGCAGCAGTCGGGGTATAAACGACTCTAAAGAAAGTAAATGAGAAAGGCTATTTCTGTTCGTGATATTACTGTTGAATAGGAACTTCTAAACTCAGCCGAGTAATAAGCGTGCGCGGAACCAGCTGAGCGAAAATAGCGACATGCGGCTCTTTCTTGAACTAGGCAAAGCCAGTCGCATCATGTCTGCCTGCCGGCTCGGTGTATGACGCTCGGTGCTTTTGTTAACCTTAAAACACTTTGCTGTCACTCCGTCCCTTTGAATTTGGAATTTATTTAACTAATTTTACATCATTTTTATAAATTCGTGCTGAGTTAAAGTGTTAAATAGTGAATCATCTGTTTACAAATACTGGGTACGCAGTGTGATATCTGTAGGAGTTTTGTACAGCGTTTATTGATTTTCATTTTACAATGAGCGTAACGTTTTGTTTACTTTTTATTAGTGTGTAACGTTATCTAAAAGTTATTATGATGTGTAAAGTTCGAGGTTAGTGTTGTGCCGTGAGATTGATTCAGCTATGTGCGAGAGTTCGCGTGAGATTGCGTGTTTTGGATGACAAAAATATGGAATTTGAAAACGACTTCAGCTTGAAAGAATGGGCGAAGGACAAGCCTTTGTCCATTCTGCAGCTGGATCCGGCGGACCGGGCGGTTCTGAGGATAGCAGGTTGGTTGGTTTTGTTCATTACCCTGCTGCTACGCCGCAAGGCGCAGTCCTTCCATATGAATGCGTAAGTTTTCAATGCGTGCTGTTATCAGTGACGTGTAGCACAGATTATATTAGGTAGGTATGTATATGAAAAGTAAATACCCTGATAAAAAGCGGATCATTGTTTCATAATTACTAGCATTTTAAATAGATAAAACGCGATACAAATGAAATGTTAAACCATAGCATAGTTTTTGTAGCGTGATTAATTGCGGCCTCGAACAGTTTTCACTTTCGACGTGATTATCGTTGCTGGCTGTTGCGGGTTGCGACTTGCGGGTACATACCACACACCACACAGTAGACATAGACAGTACTGGCCACTGACACTACTACAGCATTGACTACAGCACACTACACTTACATGTATATGAAAAAGAAAACATCTTTTAGTGGTTGCTGAAAGTAATTTCATTTTTTTAACTGGTAAACGTGATCGATTGTCTTTTCCCGGCTTGTTCAAGCGAACCGAGTCTTCGTTTGTTTTCGACAAGGTTTCTGTTATAAGTAGTTAAAGCGAGTATAACAACATTGGACGTTTTGAAGCTAATTAGGTGATACCTAACGTAATTTACACACCCTACCTACATTTTCAGTCGAACACTATTATTTTAACACTGAAATATTGTGAAATGAAATCCCAAACGAAGGTTCTCATAGTTTATTATTTAGATATCTACGTTCCCAAGGTAGAATTTTGATTATACGTGTTTTGGTCGAATTGTCCTCAGATTTTCTTTTTAGCCGGCAACGCGTCTGCGATGCCTTTGGTGTTGCTGAATTTGCTGATATTCAATAGGCGACCGTCACCCCTTAATACCATCAGGAGGTTCGTAATTCGTATGTTCGGTTACAGGCTCTTTACATAATTAATTATCCACCTTAATGCTATACTAATATTAGAGTAACTAAAGTATTAATCTTGAATAAAGAATAAAATAGTCCCCAGTTATTCGTCTAAAAAGAAAGCCGAATAAATGTAGCAATTATGTACCTATAAAGTGTCGTTCTGAATGATGAGATGACACTGCTGCTGACAGTCACCGGCCGTGACCGCTGCTGCCAGCATATTGATTCGATCGGGGCTCTCCGAAGGCGTCCCACCCATCACCCATTCACCCATCGCTCACCTGACGGCTGACGGCTGACGGCTTGGCCGCGACGCACTCGTCAATTTGTTCGGTGTCAGTTCTGTGAATAAAATTAAAATGCTACCTGTGTTTTTATTGTACTGGTTAGTTACGTAAATATGTATTACAATAATATGTATTGCGACTTAATTCATAGTTTGTCATACTTAGTTATTTTCGCTTTTATAAATGTAGATTCAAATGGGTGATATACATACAGGATACAGGCTAGCAAGCTAGAAGAAGCAGGCCCGAGCGCGTTGGTTGTCCAGCCTCATTGGGAGAGATTAGGCCTGGAGTCAAGAATCTAATGCTAAGACTATGTTAGCATCCAGAAATTCTATTATTGTATATAGGTAATTAGGTAGGTATTACGTAACGGCACTTCCGACTAGTGATATTATGATAATGCAGAGGTAATAGTGATAAATCAATGTGCGAGGAGCTACTTGACGAGCTGATTTCGTTTCATCGCACGTAGCGCGGGTACAGTTAGATTGAGTGTTATGGACTGGGTTTCCGCCTGCCGCGAGCCGCCAGCCGTCAGCCGCCGTAACAGGTCCATAGCATATCGCAACATGTCATGAATCCATCCAGTGGATTATCATCCAATAAGCCATAGACACGACACGACTTACTCATTAAATCAGGGTTACTCCACAAAATTGTATTCCATTCGTCAAGTTTATGACCCGTGAAATGGATAGGTTTATCAGAATTCGATAGGGATAGTCTCAGATCAATAAATAAGATCTGAGGGGATAGTTAACAAATTCCATGTTCAAAAACAGAACCTGCACTGCCAGGCCCGCAGGTCAGTTTAATACTTACAGTGTTAGCAATATTGTCGGGACTTCAAGTAATCTACCTATGATTCGGAAAGTGGGTTGTGTTTCTAAATAGTCTAAATACAATTAATCTTATTTGTAATTGTTTGAGAATACCATACCACTAACCTTGCCATTTAGAGAGCAGCTACAACAATAATAGTTCCTGCACTTCTAGTATCGCAGTGTCCAGGTAACATTGGCAATAACAAACACCCCGGCCCAGTAGTGGAGTGGTTGTGCCTCCTGAGTACTGAGTGCTCAATGCTCAGGGGTCTCAGGGCACTATATAGGACTATAGCAGCTAGCGTCAAGAGCCGCCAGGCGTCGCTGTCGCCGTCGGCGAGGGTTGGCTCAGTAAACACGGTTTTCCTCCAGTTCGTGTCGTGCGTCATGTCATGGACTATCGATCCGGCCCACTCGTTGCCTTTTCCTGTCCATGTGATTTATCTAGGCTGAGCCTAGGCATTATAACTACCTACATTGCATGTGCATACATACAATTCCTTCCCCCATCGATTGCACCTAATTATTTCACTTCTATAACAGTTTATTACGACGAAACTTGTGCCTTGAAGTTAGAGTAAGATGGTTGGTTACTTTTGATTTTGCTATCTCCAGGGTCTCGCGACATGCCATGCTTATCGACGCAAAATCGGCTTAAACCAATTACAAAAATCTTTGTTCTTTGACCCGTATCAGTTACGTTTCTTATCTTATATGTATTTTAAAATTTTTCATTCTTCACGTTCAGTCATAGGCTCTCACTGTCTTCTATAATACAGATCTCTACGGACGATATAATTATCATGAAATATCGGTACCACTACCTCGCGCTAACCATGGGTTCTCTATAGTTAACCTATCAATGGGTTCTCTATAGTTACCAAGCAATAGTGCCAATCTGGTTCTGAGCTATCTACTCTCTGTATCACCCTTCGTCCTGAGCGGGGCGCCCGGCAGTTGCCAGTGATAACGACTAGTGTGTAATTGTGTTACGCCACTACAAAATAATATCTTATTACTTACCCTTCTCTATCGTACCCTCTGTGGACTAATCCATCTTAATTTTATTCAAGAAATAAGAATAACACCTCCGATCGCGATACATGAAAAGACCTCACTTAGTGCTAATTTATTTATACTAACGCTAACTTTTATTGCGTTATTACCTAATTCTGAGTTATTATGGGGACAAGATTTGCCAATCGCACACTAGAATTGACGTACGTAGTTTAATTTAAGGTACCTATATCATTAGGCATACCGTACCTACTACAGGTTGATTATCTCTTATACCAAAATATGCTTTCCTCGGTTTTCCAACGACAGATAGAATTTTCATTATCTGAAAGCAGCCGTTACTTTGCAAGTCACGTGTTGACGACGACCACCTTCTACTACTACAATGAGTGCGTCTGTCTGGCCGCTGGTGGCAGCTACAAATCGTTGACGGTTCCAATTCCAGCTGTTCGCTGCAATTGCGGCGTGTGGTGCGCGTTTCGTGCACCACTATGAGCAGAAGTAAATCATTCGAGAAGTATCTCGCTTTCGCCGGCTGATGGGCAATCGACCGCCAAGCTCCAGCGGCTACACTCAGCTACACTCGCCTACAGCGCCGCGTCGTGGTACACGTGGACGTTGTGATTGTAATTCAAGATCCGACCCGCTGAATATCCGGCATCGTGTCGATTGATTCCTCTCAATAATAATAGCTATCTTATTCGAGGTTTCCTGATTCACCAGATATGTTTACAAAAGTAGCTTGTGTTATTAGAAATTTTTTTAATCATTCCCATAGACACAACTAAATTGTTGTTTTTTAAATTTTTTGTTCAATCAGCGGTGTGTATGTATCCTTTCGAATTTAAATAGATCGATTTCCCGTTCAACTGCAGTTATGTTACATGGTATGGATTATACAAAACAGTTGTGCTCAGTTGTGTCCTGTTGTGCATAGTTGTGTCCACAGCAACACTTTCTGGGAATGCACAACTTGTGCATACATAAGTTGGTCCATCAGGAAACAGCGATTCTGCAGCATCGTAACAAATCAAGAAACTCACTTTCTTATCTATTAATTTCGTATTCTTTAATTCCTACTAGAGATGCACCGAATATGGGTTCAACCGATTACGAATATTTGGCTGAATGTTGGATTAAAAATGTGCCGAACCGAATATTAAACCAAACATTCGGCGCATAATATCTACAATTCCTTCTTACTTTCGTTTCAGCGATATTTCTATCCATCAGCCTTTACCGCTTGGCATAGGCCCCCTAATTGGTGCCACTCCGACCAGTCTTCAGCGGCTTCGTTACAGCTTTTAGACCCTATTAGTTATGAGTACTGCGAACAGTATGGTCGTCCGATAAATAATCGATCTGGCATTTTTGAAATCTCCAGCATTGCCCAGAGCCCGTTAGAATCGAAGGCTTTTCATAGTCCACTTAAGCCTCATGCAGCGACAAGTTATACTATTCGGTCTTTCTCCAATTTTATAAGCTCTGTTAGGATTCCATCATCGCCGATTGGTGCCTCGTTGTTCTTAACCTTCATAATATATTGAGCTTTGGTGGGAAGCTCTACATCGCGATGGAGGTCTACATTACACACGGGGTGCCCGTGGCCATGCGCATGAAACGATTTTGAATCCTCTTCAATGAGATGATGGTTTGCGTATTATGTGCAAAGACCACGCTGGCGTAGGATATAACGGAGCCTGCTTATCGAATGATGGGATCTGTCGACCCCGACTCCTGGGACTGTCGCGGCATTGGTTGAACTCGGAGCGATCTGTCATCGCATGATAATGGCCGCCCGACAGATCCCGTCATTGTTTGATGGCGGGCACTTAGTGTCGAATAAGTTTTATATTTTATCTCTTTAGTTCTATTGGAGACCTTTTCAGAGGCAAAAATAATTTTGATAGATTACCTATTATCATGTTAAGTAAATATTGATTTTAGATATTATGCATCGCTGTACAAAGTAGTTAACTATGTACGTATATGTATTTGATCGCCAGTTCATTATGATACAGGTAGGTGGTTATTTTAAAATAATTTCACCTGCTGTATTGGCAAATGGCATGTTCCGTGTTCAACATACAGTGAGATTTCTACCACAGTATAATAATCATACGATACGATTATTACACTGTGTCTCTGCGAGCATTTAACGCCTAACCTTATTGTGAAACGTACATTAACGACCGGCCCGCTCCTTGTCCCTGTTCAATTCTATTGCCGGTGAAACTGTTAACTAACTCATTTATGTCTCAAATGTTAACCGGTTTTAGTGGCGCGCTGTTATCGCCAGGCCTTAGGAAATGGCTCGTAATATTACAGAGTGGCCACGCTCTGGCGGCTGTAGTTTGCACTTGGATTGTATTTTGTACTCGAGACTTTAAAACAGTTAAAACGAATGAGATGCATTTAAATTTCAAAATTAAATGCCATCCCACATATAAGCTGATTTGTTTTATAATTAATACTACGTTTAATTAGATATGGATATTTAATAATGTTAGTAATTCAAGTCAATGAAAAGTTAGAATTTCCAAATCGGTTTATACATGACGCGGACTGGATTTTTCTTGAATAATTTAAAAACTATCCATTGTAGAACTATAACAAAAATATATTTCAGATTCTTAAAACAAGCCCTTTCATTTGACATACAATACGGTTGCAGTTTGATACGGTTTGCAAAACAGTTATTTTATTTCGTTAATTTTTTTTCAAAATTCTGTTGTTTACTTTATACTATCGTATTTGGTTCACAAAAAAATACACTACTCATTTGGTCCAGTAATTTCGGAGTAAAGTGGCTGTAAAAGGCGGTCAGCCAGACAAGTGCAAGACCAACTCCAAAGTGAGAACGAGGTTTTACTGAACAATTAGACACTAGGGGCATTTTTCCATTAGGCGCACGATTTATCCGTTGCGTCAATCAGTGGTCTTAAATTATTTTATTTACGTCATTGCCAAAAACCTGTTCAACTAGGTACTTAACATCTTGAATAACATACTTAACTACCTAACTATTTAGCCGTATTCGGGCGGATTAGAACTCTAACCCAATCCCACGGCGGATGGGTGTCGTAAGAGGCGACTAAATCCGGTCGGCTGGTGGTAGGGCCCTCAGAGATATTGGTAATGTTGGATAGCTACTATCCTCGAGCATGAGTCAGCCGCTAAACCTCGTCGTGTTCCGGCTGGGGGCTTGAGAGACAGTTCTTTCTTTTTCTCCTCTCTTTCTTGGCCGGCAACGCATCAGTGATGCCTTTGGTGTTGCTGATGTTCATGGGCGACGATAGCCACTTACCATCAGGTGGATCGTCAGCTCGTTTGCCGGCTATTTCCATAAAAAGACCCTAAATTAAGTTAATTCGGAAACTTGCAATCGGTCTATGGGGAATTCAATATCAATCCCAAAATAATAATTTAGGTTTTTTTTTTTTTTTTTTTTAATTTATTTTACACACATTTACAAATTTTTATTCCTGCAAGAGTCGGACCTTGCAAACCTCACAGGGTTTATGTATGCCCGACGAGTCGTTCAAATACAATGTACCATTTTACTTTACAATTTAACTTATTTTAAATATATAACTTATATTAGATACATAGGCAATCATTGTGTAATTAGGTAATAGGTTTTTAGTTTGTTATTACATCTTTCATTGTTAGTGTACATAGTTTTTAAGGTATCAGGTAACTCATTTAAGTAATTTGGAATAATACATTTTAACATTCTACTTCCATATCTGTTGACACATTGAGGTACTATGTACTTTTCTAGTCTCGGTAATGTTCTCAGTTTCTCATGTCTTATTTTTAAGTTTAATAAATCAGGTCTATGATTTTCAGTGAGAATTAAAAATTTCGTTTTATTAAATATGTTCATGACTTTACAGTATTTAAAAAGTTCATCACTTTTTCCCTGAAACTTATTATTAATATATGTCGGTACTATTGTTTTGAGTATTCTGCGTTGCAAACGGTAAATATCATTTAAGTTAGTGTTTGATGACCTGCCATAACTACTGAGTCCGTAGCCGACGACCGAGTCAGCTAGGGCCATGTAAAGTAATCTTAATATTTTATATGGCAATTTATATTTTAGTATGGTGAATTTGCTGAGTATAGCCCTTAATTTCGCACAAACGTGGTCTATATGTGGTCTCCAACTAAATCGGTCATCGATTACTAGTCCAACATACATATGGGTTTTAACCATGTCAAGTATTGTGCAGTTACAGTTAGTAAAAGACGAATGTAAACAAAGATGCTCATGTGCTATAATACTTGGCTTAATGAAAGATTTTATGTGAGCTGAGTGGATATGCATAAGTTTCGTTTTTTGGGTGTTAATTACTAAGCCCATGTCGTGAGACCATTTGCACATTTGATTAAAGTTGTTTTGAAGCATATTTTGCGCAGTTTGTATATTACTATGCGCTACTAGTAAACACGTATCGTCTGCAAATTGATATATTTGGCCGTCATTAAAGATATTAATCATGTCGTTCACATATAATAGGTATTCGATAGGTCCTATAATCGAACCTTGGGCTGTTCCTTGTGTAGTTAATATCATGTTACTTAATTGATCTTCTATTTTAACCGTGGTGTATCGTTTGTGATGATAATTTTTAAGTAATTCAAGAAGTGGTCCCTGTATCCCACTGTTAGACAGCTTTCTGGTAAGTATTTGATGATCCAAAACATCAAATGCTTTACTAAAATCGATAAATATTACAAGGACATGGAGCTTTTGGTTTAAGTAATTGTTCACATCATCTGTAAATTGGCTTACAAGCTGTGTGGTGCTTTTGTTTTTTTGAAACCCGTATTGCCTATTATTTATAATCGCATTCCGTTGCATATAACTGGTCAGTTGATTACATAAAAATCGTTCAATTATTTTGTCTATACATGAAAGAATTGTAATGGGCCGGTAGTTGTTGTAGTCAGTATATTTACCTTTCTTATGTATCGGTCGTATAACACCAATTTTTAATAATTCCGGATAGGTTGATGTGGCGATGCAACGATTTATTAAGTGAGCTACTACAGGTGCTAAATCATTTACCATAGATTTTATATCTTTAACCCTAACAGTGTCAATTTGTCAAAACCTCAAGTGAAATTATTTTCATGTCTGTGAAAAACTTCATGAATAAATGAATTACATTAAACATTGTGATGTCGTATTTTATAGGAGAGTTTTACCGTAGCAAGGAGATTGGAGACATCTTTACATCGTAATATAATTTCAATCACTACCTCGGCAATTAATGGCGTGATCAAGATATTTGTCAGATATTAACTGGCGCAAAAATAAGAACCGTTATTAGAAAGGTAGCAAAGTTTCGTGCGTAAAGCGAATTAACTATAAATCACCAACTTACAAACGTAACTACATTAACGGTTAAAGTTATTCTAATTCAATGCGGCATACAGACAACATGCTTAGCATCTATTAGCGCTAAGTGCGCTAACAGATTCACGTATGGTTATATTTAAATGTAAATTGGACCACAAAGCAGTGTCATCTATGAACGGCCCTCGGCAGCCCTAACGATAGCACTTGTTACCCCATGTAGAAAGTATAGCAAATGCGTGGTAATTCCGCTAAGTGCGTGCCGCCGCACCGTCACACGGCCAGGTGCCGTCCGCGTCGCAGGTAATGGTTCCACAACAATAGACGCCCCCCAAACACAATACTGCTGCCAGTGAATGAATTGTGCTAACTGCTAAGTGTCTTAATGCGTCGAAAAGGACATGTTAATGCTCAGAATTCAGAATCATTTGTTTTTGTACAGTTGCATTTTGTAGGTAGTTTCATTTCAACACTCATTGTATGAACAGGTACTATTACAAAACTGGATTTTTGTCATGTTATATACAGTCATGTTACCTAGCGTTATGACACCTCAAAAATCTTAAATATAAAAATTGTTCCAATTGTTTGTGGTATCTGGAACTAATGAGGTTGTTTGCCTCATTCGACGCGGCTGCCAAAGTGTTAACCATCAATACATTTATAATGACCAAACTAGTTGTAGTTTAAAGATGTGTAAAACTAAACTTTAAATTATTATTACGATAACTATAATAACAGACCTGACTACTGTGAGGTACGCAGGTTAGCACGGCTACACGGTCTACACGCAAACGCACAAAGGATACTGTTACCAGTCTTACCCCGTAAGTTCAGCTAAGTTGTTCAGGTCATAGGTACTAAATCAAATCGTAAAGCATATCTCTACAGTTCGCGATCGCGGTGTCGCGATGTCGTTGCGTCGCGGACTCGCGGCGTCTGCAGTACACGGTACAAACAAGTTAGTGTCCTATTTTACGTTTACACTGGCATTGTTGGAGCTGCGATGTCGGTGCCGACGCGACGGCGCGGGCGCAATGCTCGATTCTTTGTTACCGCAATCTCACTCTCGCCCTGTCTCTCTCAATCGTGCCAAAGTTTACGGATAAGGAAGTAGAGGCTCCTTTGTTTCACACTTGGCTTTGTTTTACAATGATGTCCACTTAAAATTAACACAACACTATTTCTAGTCGCACATCTACACATGCGGGCGGGGGCCTATGTTCGTTTGTGGCAGGAATCCTTTCAATTAATATTTGTATAAAAATTTAAAATTTCTGCTAATATGTATCCAATTATTATCGTTTTTAGTGAGCCTCATCAGACTCCCTCCTTCATTGATTTGATTTTATTTTGATAACCCATAATCTAGACACGCGATAGCGTCTCAAGTCAAGTTCAAGCTAACAGAACTGGCGGTCGATATGTGGTTTACATGAATCCTCAGCCAATCCTCAAATTATATTCCATTTGAGATAAATAATTGCATGTGTCGGGCTTGTTACGTTCAAAATACTGACGAAGTTCGATAGAATGTTTCCATTCCGCAGTCGTAGGTGTGCCAAGATGCCAAACAATACATACCGCTTTTAACTGTTACAATACTTTAGAATAACTGAACCACGTGCAGGTGAGCACACAGGTGTGAGGTACACAGCATTCCCAATCCCAACTACTGCCTATAGCTATGACATTCGATAGATAATATTCGAAGTTCGTCAATGCACTGTGCAACTCCCGCGATATAAACGATATAGGACTGTAGATATAGATATAGTGTAGCATCGTCAGAGGATGCTCTTAACAAGTTCGTTGACATTAATCGCGCTAGTAACAGTTGTTCTGTAGGTGTCGTGTGTTGTCGGTGACTGTTTTGCATATCTATCTGGTCCGGTAACGTGCTCGTACCATACTGATACTTGCGTTTCGATATCTAAATGTTGTCAGGATGCTATGACAATACTGTTAGTTTCTGGTTTTGATTTAGACCACTAGGATTAAACTGGTGAGTAGGTACCATCACTACCAGCCCAGTGAGTTGCAACAGGGACGGTTCGCAATAGCCATTTCCGATGTTCAGCATGGTACTTACACAGCGAAGGAGACTTTTTTACTTAAAATAAGTTAATGCTTGACCACAATCCCACCTGATGGTAAGTGGAGATGTGGTCCAGGATGGTGAGCGCACTAACTTAATAAAAGCCTATTCACTCTTTTCTTGAAGTCAAGAAAAGTTGAAGTTTGTTATTGCAGGAAACATGCAAAGTGAAAATATAGTTCTTGTTCAGTGTTGTGTTTGGTTGAATTGATAAGTAACATGCAATTACAGCGGCTCGTAGTTATTGTAGTGGTTAGTGTGCAACGACCACCGTGAGTCACCGGAGTCACGAGCCCCCTATGCCCCCATACGTTAACTACATACGAAGGGCAAACTCGATCAGAATTAATTAACCACGTAGCTTATTTTCAGTGCTGCACTACAATATGCTAATGAGAGACCTCTCAATGTCACGCGGCCATCACGCGACTCAATCAAAAAAACATTCAAAGATGCATTTTAAGCATATTTAATATACATGTATTTATACATGTAAAATTCCACAAAAAAGGACCAAATTCGCGACAGCGACTCTTACGATACTCTATGTTAATATTTCAGTAACAATGTCCCAATTTACTCCCAATTTACTCCATTCAATATAAGCAGCTAAAACGTACTGCAGCCGTCTAGAATATCTAGTTGCTTTCTCAATTTACAAAATTAAACCTTGTCTGCAACCCCGTAAAATTAGATGTCGCTCAGCACTTGACGCCGCAGTATGTTAGTCCTTACACAAGCTGGTGCAGTTTGCAAAAGCAACTACTTGTGAATAATTACACTAGTTTACACGGTTTTCATACCCCAGCTGAAAGTTGTTATTTTATTATTCATTTGGGTAGAATTATACAGAAAAAATAATAAAAAAATTCTGTCACGTCTGGTTTAAGAAATATTTATTTACTTAATGGGAATACATAATTTTGGTATTAAAACAAAAAAAAAATTAAAAATGGCTAATTTTTGCCTTCTTTTTATACTCATTTGAATCAGTTTCTCTTATAATGGACCAACAGTAATCCCCTAACATGTTTTCATCCCAAAATCCTTGATGTCGTTCTTCAAAAACCTTTAAATCTTGGTGGAAACGTTCACTTTGTTCGTCACTCATACTTCCTAAGTTTTCAGGGAAGAAACTCAGATGCGAATGCAGAAAATGAATCTTTAATGACATGTTTACTCCCATCTGTTGAAAATTTTTCAATAAATCGCTAACAATTTCTTTGTAATTTTCACTTTTTTATTTCCCAAAAAATTTTCCACAACAATTTTAAATGATTTCCAAGCAGATTTTTCAGTAACGGATAAAAGGCTTTCAAACTGAGAATCTTTCATAATTTTACGGATTTGTGGTCCAACAAATATACCCTCTTTTAATTTTCCCTCTGTAATATTTGTAATATTATGGAAAAATTTTTTGTAAATACCGGAAAGCATCACTGTTTTTGTCAAGTGCCTTCACAAAATTTTTCATGAGTCCCAATTTGATGTGTAAAGGGGGTAGAGTTATGTTATTTGGATCCACCAACAGCTCGTGTTTAATGTTCATTTTGCCCGGAATATACTCATTCCGAATAGGCCATTCTTTTCTTACATAATGATGTTGTTTCGCTCTACTGTCCCACAAACAAAGGAAACAACAGTATTTTGTATAACCACCTTGCAATCCCAATAACATACCAATGACCTTGAGGTCACCGCACACTTTCCATTGGTGTTCTTTATACTTTATCAAGTTAATTAAAATACGCATCGTTTTATA
Source organism: Thymelicus lineola (assembly GCA_963932265.1). NCBI lineage: Eukaryota > Metazoa > Arthropoda > Insecta > Lepidoptera > Hesperiidae > Thymelicus > Thymelicus lineola. The sequence continues at coordinate 11,591,805 of OZ010705.1, read as the reverse complement.
GCTCTCTTGACAATTCACTGCGTGTCCTATTGGTATGGACGGTTTCTTATTTCCGTTGTGTAATAAAACAGCTTTTAGACTATATTTCGAAGAGTCTATAAATAAGCGCCACTCAGTTTTATCATAATTTTGATTCATTGCTTCAAAAAGTCCCGTGATATTATTACAATAACAATATTCACCTTCTCTTTTGAAAAATTCTGAGTAAACTTTGCTTCTGCTTCTGAAAAACGTAACTTTTGTGTCTGGTAGTAATAAGTTCCATTGTTGTAAGCGGGAGCCAAGAAGCTCTGCTTTAGATCTTGATAATTGTAAATCTCTTACAAGATCATTTAATTCGGCTTGGTTAATTAAATGTGGAATGTTTTCTTGAAGTGAGAATTCGTCAGAATCACTCAAACTCGATTCGCATTCAATATCACTTTCATTATCCTCTAGTATTTTTGCACTCGAATTACCGGGACAAACTGGATGTGGTAGATCTTTCGAATGTAAAACGGGTTTAGTAACAGACGGAACTTCGGCATATATAATACTTGCCTTATTTTTTTTATTATATCCCAATGTCTTCGTAACACAAAAGTAACAATCATTTTCATGATTACTAGGTTCTCTCCATAACATTGGTGAACCAAATGGAAGATGAACGTTTTCTCCTGATGACCACTTGAGTAAAACGATTCTGCAGCTTTCGCAAAACACATGAGGCACCCACTTTTTGTCTTGATTTGCAACAGGAAATCCAAAATAATGACGATATGCACTTTTTAACGAATCCACAATGGGTCTTTTTTGAAAATATAAAATGTCCACAAACATAACAAAAACAATCAGAACTTTGTTTACACTTTCTACTCGACATTTTGAATCAATCAGAAACAAGTTAAATGTGCATTTGAAGCGAACAAATAAACAATAAACTGTCGTAACCACGGTAGGTAGTTAAAAAATTAATTTGACTGCAGGAAAAAATTGTGACGTGATAAAATATTTCTGCTAACACTTTTAGGTTTAAGGAAGGTAGATTAACATATCTATATACATTTATTTCGGGGTATATAAAAAAAGTTAAATTTTGTAAACTAGTGTTATTTACCAACGATGGCATTGAACTTGCAGCGTTGAGCGTGGCTGAGCCCTCGGTCACAGCGTAGCGGCGACAATAACAATAAAGAATCGTTTCTCTTGCATCACGTTGATTGAGAAACCTTCGCGGTATTCAGTTCGTGTTTGATAAGCAATCGTGATCCGAGCGCGGGAAAATGTCATATTTGTTTGCAGAACAACGCCTGCAAGCAAGACTGTTATGCTTTCATACCTCCAGTTACTTTAGCAAAACTTGTAAAGGACGTGTCTTGATACTCGTAATAAGATAGGTAGTTGATGTTACACTGAAGATTTATAGAAACTTGGCGCGGATCTCCCACCTAAAGAGCTTTTTTAAGGCCTTATCTGGCATGTTGGCTAAATAAATATTGTAGGACCCATGACATACCCAACACCTTTTCAAAATATCATGGATAACTGCAAGTTTTCGATCACGATATTCTCGTCGCGAAAGTAAACGATGATTAATTTGTAACTTCCTAACTGAATTAAACTTACTGTAGTACAGTCTAGTACAGTACTGTTATTTATTCTGTGCCAGTAGTAGTTACGTGCCTACCACCTTCACTAAAATTTCATAGTACCTAGTTGTCATGACTTTACCGGTCTAGTTCCTACCAATGAAATACAGCCTTGTGTTGATAACGACGTATTGCACCTGTTCGGGTGATGGGACTTATTTTTAGCACTTGCTATTGGAATTTTATCGCAACAGGTGTACGGTGGAGTGATGTATCATCTTCGAGGAAAATTACACCTGTAGAAATAAACATATTCTACCTACACTGGCCATAAATTAGTTATATAAAAACAAAGGTAGTAAATGTTTATTAAATTTGTATTCAGGTTATTCAAAATGCCCTCCCTGATTTTGAATATAGAGTCAATCATAGCACGCACGAGATTCGTGTCTATATCAGCCACTGCTATAGTCAAGGATGCTTTAGCGCAGGCCTTATTTTGTATCTAATGGATGTAAGTGTGTGCTTTATGAGGGCTAATCGTCGTACCTAATAAACTAAATTTTATGAGCAATCAGCCAGTTTTGTGACCTGCTTTCCGATGAATCTTCTGGCACTGAATCTTGTTGGAATACTTATTGTAGATTTTCGATAATTTTTGGAAGAAGAGGTTCCACTACCTTTGCAAGGACAGTATTTTGATACTCAAAAACACTAGGTTACACTTCTTTTTCACAGATGAGCTCGAATATGAGACTCCAAATCAAACCATGATTGATGCAGGATAATGCCCACGCTGGATTATCAGAATACGCCTGCTTGTTTCTTTATTGACATGGATATAATATTTTATAAAATTTTATTTTGTTTTTTGTACCATTCTTCAATATCAAAAAAAAATCGTTTGAAAAAAGGATTTGGTGGTATTTTTTCAGTTCAGCATCGGAGTTCAGCATCGCCAATGTAAAAGTCCTTGTACGAGAATTAATTCCCTAAGTCCATAACTGATATTGACATGAGAGACGTGTTTGAGGTTGGTTGAGCTTGTGGCGGAGCCGGCCCATGCTGCTGTTGTAGAGATGCAGAGCTGCGGCTACTTCAATATATTTTTAACCCCCGACGAAAAAAGAGGGTTGTTATAATTTTGACGTGTCTGTGTATCTGTGTATTTAGTTGTAGCTCCCAAACGGATGAACTAATTTTGATCTAGTTATTTTCTTTTGAATGGTGGTTAGCTATGTTTAGTGTAAACAAAACAGTCGATTTAAGTTTTTATTAATATGCACAGTTTAATATTCTTCGATATAATCAACAGTTTTTTTATGTGTCAAAGTCGTCAACCTAAATAGGTTAATTACTAAATCAATCATAAGGTCAGAGGAAGCAAGAGATAAGTGATAAACTAAATAGTTTATCACTTCCTGTGACCTTTTAGTTTATTAAATTAATGTAATTAAGTGTAGGTAATAGCAATAATCAGATAAACACTTCGAAATATAAAAATTACTAGATACTTATCTTATACCATTGAGGTCGGGATAGTAAAAAGTCAAATGTTGCTTATCGGAGGCGATAAATCGATCTAACTAGGATTCATTTTTAGAAAATGTCGTTTTATACGTGTTTTCAGACATTGAAAAACTGCTGCAATAGACTCTTTCTGACTGCTGTTGGCGAGTAGCAGCACTAAAGCTGTTTCAGTAGATGGCGTTGTTAAGTTCTGTGACTAAACCGAGCAAAGCTCGGTCATCCGAGTACTATAATCTTAGAGTAATAATATATACTATAGAGCGCGAGCAACGAAGTGGGAACAGTAGGCACGGGTGAGAACAACACGACGTTCCCGCCGCGAGCGCTTGTAGTCGTAATTGAATGCTAGCGGTGTGCGGTTCTAGAGAGATTTTTAAATATTTACCTATCAAAATGGTCAAATGTGCAGTCCCATCTTGCAAAAACGATAGTAGGAAACACACAAAATTGAAATCCAGTATCACATATCATCGGTAAGTTGATTTTTGTATTTATTTTTATGAAAACATATCTCGCATCGCGGGGTGAGGGGCGGGCAAGCACAAGACCGCCCGCGCACCGCGCTCACCCACGCTCCCGTAGCGCTCCCCACGCGAGACTCTAGTGATGTACGTGACTAACGCTGTAGTCGATATTTAATATACTTTGTATGGAACGGATTTTGCCGATGCGATTATTGCCATAAATTATTGGCTATACCGATATCAAATGATCCTAACTGCTAGAGCTCTAAACAGCAAATAAGAGTGTAAAAATAAAATGAATTATATTTTATTTATTAAAAAAATATTAATATTTATCAAAGGAAGTATCAATTTGCTACATAACGTCATTATTTTTTAAAAGCAAAGATTATTTGAATTATTTGCAGACGAACTGTAAATCATTTAGTATGAGGCAGCATTGAAAAAGACGTTTTTCTAAGACTTTTTTCGATAACGGTATCGGTTGATATATAACGGCCGATGTATCAGCATTAATATCGGTATCGTTATCTCTAGCGAAAACGTAAATTATGGAATGTTATATAATAATATCACGTCTAAACTGCTTATTCATTTATTTAATTGAGTCTATGTCTATATTTTCTTCGGTTGTTTGTACCATAAAAATTTACTATCTAAATAACAAGAATACTCGTGCAAAACTAAAAAACTGAGTGACTTTCGTATTTTAAATAACCAACAATATAGATCACACTCATAGCCCCACCACTAGGAGAATCTGGTATTGTGGGTGCCATTGGTATAACTAATGTACTGTAGTACAACAAATGGTGTAATAAGTACCTGGGCAAATGAGCTTGCTTATGTGAAAATAGAGAAAACGAATTTTCCCAGATATGAGACCTAGCTAGATCGGTTAGTTGCCCTCGTAAACCATTACATTGCAAAATCGAAATCGTTAGTACTGTTATCGAGAAAGTGATTAGAAACAAATATACAAATAAACATACATATTTATACAAAAAAATCTCGTTTAATAGTAGGAAATAAGATAACTTATCGAAATAACTTATCGATACCTCGTTGCCGATCGGCACGTAATTGATACATCCCTATATGTCATACACGCATCGATATACGTATCTATAGATCATCTGCCTACGATGCGTACGATGCCGTTTGTGTAATACTCGCGCTCTATAGTATATATTATTACTCTAAGACTATAATATTATACAATGACATGTCGGTGTCTGTGTGCGTAGGCCGTTTTGTAGGCAGAAGTAGACCCAGCACAATATTTTGTCGACAGGTCTACTCACCTTATATGAGATTCAGGACTCCGGTACCGAGCAACGCTAATTTGGTTCCAGTCCCGATTGCCGTTGCAGCTTCTATAAACAATTTGTTTTGTACAATAAAATGATATTGAAAATAATCCTGTGTATGAGAGCGTGGGCGCTGGACATAGATAACGAATTCGTGGAACTGGAATGACCACATTCTATATCAATAAAATCTCTTATTTTATGTCACAAAACGACGATACAATTTATAATAGTAGCCAGTCGAAATCTTTTAAATGATGCCAAATTCAGGATTAATTTTCTAGTTGTGTCAATGTCAGTGAAGGTTTTTAAATTACATCTCATCATCTCCATACGTGTTACATGAATATATTATCTATAACAAGCAAAATAACAATTTAACAAACTATACTATGTTGACAGTTTGTTTGGAGATTGATGTAGTAACGGCTATCTTGCACTTCAAAGGTTGAACCACGTATGCATACTTTATTTTTAGACTGTAAGAGCAGGATTCAATGTTATAACCGCTGACTAACTACATTATGCAAACCGATGGCGTCGATACATTTCCCAGCGGGGTAGTGTGCGTGCGGCGTGCGAGAGTTATTATTGAGGGTTAAACAGCGTTTATTGTGAAAGACGATCCCGTGCAGCCGCCGCCGGGACCGCCGACCGGTCCGGAACGGAGCCGGTTTGCAGCCGCACTGGTCCGGCTGACCTTTGCTTTTGTCGCCGGAGCCGCTCCCCCATTGTTCCCGTGTCGCTGCGCTGGTCGGCGGTCACAGCTGACGGTCAAGAGCGTCGCTTCTATTGTGAGCGTGTATTAAATAATAGCAGCTGAAGAATGGTCGTAGTAGAGGACCGAGTCCCCAGCATGGTCAGAATAACTTCTTCTCTTCGTAGTAGGTCCTTCGAACTGCAGCCTACTACACGACTTGTCCTCATTTGTTTATAATTAACCTATTGGAGCTAAAGCCATATCTGATTGAGATCTCATTCGAAACAGACCGCATGCTGCGTCTCTCGTTTAAGATCTTGAGATACGACTAATGGATCATGGATTGTTTGAGAATGAGATTGTTGACGGATCAAAGATGCAGCACTGCATTGATGGACTAATTAAATTATGATTAATAATTCGAAATAATTATGTATGTAACTAAACATTTATTAAAGTATCAAATTAAGTTTAAAGAATGGTGTGTAGAGCCCTGGAATATGACCAGTTTAGATTGATCTACGTTATGCTGGCCCTCAGTGCTGGCCATACACGATCAAGTTACCAAGTATACTTGTCGAGATTGCAGCGGATTGATCGGATTGATTGATCGGCATCCAGTAAACTTGACTGTGTATGGCCACTGCAAACTGGATGCCGCATCAAGTCAAACTGCAAACTTGACAAGTACACTTCATGAAGCTTTAATTATTAGTTAGTTTGTAGTCTATATTAATGTAAGTAGTAGACTAGCGCGATTATACTCCATTACTGTTTATATGCAATTGCATACTGTGTGGGTACTTGCGTCATTTCGCCAGCTCGCACGTCACCGGGGTCGATACTGAGACGTTGAGACTGACATCGCGGCGCGGCGCGAGTTCAGTTGAGCCGGCTAGTCCAGAGTCTAGACTAGAATGTCGGCACGGGCATTGTCGGCAACGTTGCCATTGTTGGTTCATATTGAATACCGTGATAGCCTGCAATTATATAACACTAGCTTGTTACCTGCGGCTTCGCTCCCGTTAAACTTTTATGGGCAAAAGGAACTCTTACCTCCTTCTCATACAAAGTTTAAACAATTATTTTACAGTTTGATATACACGTGTCTTTAATTTTGTCAGCGTCGTCTGTGCTGTCGACGTAGGGAAGTACAAAATTTAACGACTAAAGACAATGTTTTTCCACCCAATCCATACAAACCCTATACCCCTATTTTACATCCTTAAAGATTGCATTTCTCAAATTCTTATTGCTTCTCTGCTTTTATGGCTAAAAGGAAGTAATTTCTGATTTAAAATTTTAAATCAAATATATAGTTATATATATAGTTATAGTTTGACTTGATGCGGCATCCAGTTTGCATGAGATAGCTATATAGTCAGATAGCTATACATCGTCAAGTTTACTGGATGCCGCAGCAAGTCCGCTGCAAGCTTGATAAGTAAACTTGATCGTGTATGGCCAGCTTTAAATGCAGACGCGCAAAACTGACTAGGACTAGGCGCTTCGTTCAGTTGGTCATCATATTCATCATACATACACATTTGACGGTAACTATTCCTTAACCATAGCGATATAACACTGTTAGCAAAAACATAATAGGTACACTACATAGTCTAAACACCACTTGGCGGTGTAATCGCACGTTTTACGCTACTCACGCTAAATGCACTAATTTGTATGATACCTGGTGAATCAGTCGCGCAACACAGAGATTGGTCTCGTCCATTTTATACAAAAAATAAATTATACCTCACTCTAAGTCTAGCCGCATCATCTCCCACTATTCTCCCACGCATCGTTATTGACAAATTCACTCTCACACTCTCGATTTCGACTTCGAACAGTTCGAACATCGCAAAGAGCATGCTCGAGCGTAGTAAATGTCGGTAAGTAAATGAAGGATAAAAAGTTAAAGAACTAAAATTTATGTTTTGGTTGTCGTAAAACGATTTTCTTAAACGTTCCCCAACAGGTAAAGTGAGGATGAATTTTTTTTCCCGTCTACACTACAGTGTATGGGGTATCGTTGAGATGGTCTCTCAAAAATAATTATAATGGTACTGGAAAGATCTTTTTTGATTCAGTGGTCCATTTCCTAAATATTCAGATAACTAAATGGTAGATGTTGAACATATGAAAAAATTCACGACAGTAGCATAATTATATGATGAATGTAAAAGGAAAACTGTCACAGCACTATCTATATCTGTGGTCACAGCTAGGTTAGGGTAGTTGAGAAATAGTCGATGAACGAGGGACTTGGGCGTAGAGTGCCGCGGCCGTCTGACACGCACTTGGCCGGTTTTTATTCTTCTAGCATAGCATACCCGTAACATATTATGTATAGGTTGTTGACGAGCATATTCAACGAACGGAACCGAACCGAACGTGTTCAAAGATCACGGCGTGCGCGGTGAGTGTGAGTGAGGTGCATATCGTAACGTGTGAATCAGAGATAAACATTGGAGAGGTCGCAGGTTCAAGGCCGCGGCACACGTGACGCACGGAGCGCGGCGCGGCGCGGCGCGCACACACACGCACACATACGCACACACACACACACACACACACACACACACACACACACACACACACACACACACACACACACACACACACACACAACTACGTGAATAACATGATTGTCACGGTGTAGGGCCTGGCTGCTGGATCCCACTACAAAACATCGGGAACTAAGTCCTAATTGGCGAACTAAACATGATGTCATGTTTGTTGCAAGCAGTAAAACTGAAAACCAGCGGTTGGGGCATGTTCCGCCACAACTAAAGCTGAGTGTGTTCCTTTGTCGTCATGTTGTCATGTATCACAACGTCATTTATTTGTTGTAATTCTTGTAATTCATACTTGTAATTCTTAACCCCCTTTGCGGCGGAAAAACGAGGGGTGTTATAAGTTTGACGTGTGTGTCTGTAACTCTGTCTACATGTCATCGTAGCGCTCGAACGGATGAACCAATTTTGATTTAGTTGCTTTTATTTGAAAGATTTCGTAGTGTAGTGGAGTGTTTTAAGCTATGTTTGAGAAAATTTATATTGAAGAAAAACCATGTATTATTTTAACTTTTCTGTAATCAAAGTTTCAGAAACTCGATTTAATTTAATAAAAGAAGATAAATTAACACACGTGTTAATTAGTTGATTTTAATAATTATTAATGACTAGTCTAGTCGAGAAGAAACTGCGTGTGGCGTGGTCTGCTTGGTACATCAGAGAAGCTCTCTTTTGTTATTCTCATGCACTGCGCAAAATACAAACTTTGCTTTGAAACGAAATATCGCGTTGAATTTTGTGATCATTATTCATTTCGTAGCACTTTATACACGACAAGAAAATGGCATGTACAGGGACATTCCGCAGATAAAATGCATCACGCGAGGTTAGTTAAACTCCTGAATGCAGCTTTTGTAAAGTAGAACGATGGCTATCTGGAAGGTGGAGATACAAAATTGATATCCTAGCGTTGCATTGGTGGCCCACCACCCTGCCAGCCTGCCAGGAGCCGGCCAGGAGAGAAGCCGCCGCCCGGCGACCTACATTGTGGGGGAGGCGACTGGGCGGCGGGCGCCCGCCTGGCGCTGGCTTACTGACGTGATTTTATTCTCGACTTGGCATACCTACATATTATTGAAATTTTACTGTTAGGTCTATGTTATATACAAATTGAAGGAATATGGATAAATTAAAATTATAATCTGATTACAATAAGGCATTCTTCATCTTTGTGAGCGAACACACAGCGTTTTTCCCAAAATGACCGAAGATACAGTAGGATTTTATTGGATTAAACATAAACGTAAATTAAATATTAAACTAAATATTTTTAGCAAGCAATAAAACAACAAGAAATGTATGTATGGTCATGTATATGATTTTTGACTTTTCTAAGATTTCATTTCGGAGAAAACTTATCGGCAAGATAACGGTTTCTTATTATTTATAGTATAGTAGTAGAATAAATATAATTACAGATGACTGTTACAACGTCCATACTCCATACTTCCATAGCGCCACCGTCATGTTGTCGTGTACACTTCTCGCCATTCAATTTTAAAAGAATGAAGAAATAAAAGAATTAAGCAAATGGTACTGACCGAAAGAAAGGCTAACGAGGCGAATGTCTCGTAAGAACTTCGAAACAGAATGTGGTGTGGTGTTGTACGGTACAGTACCATTTCACATTACGAACGAACAATGGCTCCGATTCTCTCACGGGTTCCTTCACCGTTAGCGGGGGGTCGACGTGGTTGGTAGCTTGGTAACTGTTGTATGGTTGTTCATATATTTCTGCTCTGCTGCCAACAGTTAGCGCCCTAAATGTGGCGTGGCCGTTTTAATGCCATTAATGTTTTAATTCTGTTGGCCACATCTGCGGCCGCGCACTAAGGAAGGCGCATTCCGGCGCAGCCGTTAACATTGACGTTGACCGGTAACTCAGATATATCATCACGCCGACAAACAGGTTGACAAATGATGACGTACTTTTATTCAGTTAATTTTAGATACCTAGTACTCGTTCTGTTAATCACACAATCATGACTTCTAATTTCATTTGCTACACGATAACTATTGTGCCTTAAATTGCATATAATTTACAATCGTAATGACTCGTTACATGCACGAGAGCACGGGGAGGGAGTCAGGGTACTCGGTATTGTTCGGCAGTCGGCACGCATCTCATTGTCGACTAGAACTAGAAAGCACCACGTGTGAATGGACACGTGACCGCAACGGGAGCACTTTCTCGCGCTCGGCGCGACATCTGTTCGCGTGTGACCCGCGACGACGGCTTCGGCGGTCATGTGCAGCAATCGTAGGTACCAGCGGTGGAACTTATTGACGCTAACGGGAAGGATAGGTTCTAAACATTGACCAATCATACAGGGCTTCACGGCATGTAAGACGAAGCGTTCCCAAATCTCTTGCACACTGCAAGAAATACACCAAAAAATATTATTTGTAAAGGCATAATTATAATTTTTGTAACAAATTAATATATTAAGTACCTCATCGAATTGGCGCATTCGAATAAGTATCGGGTTTATTCCGGCCTGCAAAGGATAGTAAAATTGTTTTATACTGTTCTGTGTGGCTTGTCAAGAGACAGAGCTAAAGCGTATAAACTTCTGTAATGTTAAATCGATCGCTATGAAAATTTGTATTCATATGTATTTATCGCTACTAATATTTTTATGACTTACCACCAGATACTGTTGCTGCAGAACATCATCATCTATTATCAACCATCAGCCATAGAGCAGAATGAAATGGACTCTCACCATTCTCACCCAGTTTCAAACGTTCACTTCAGACGGCGTTGTAAAGATTTTAGGATAACTTACAATTCGGCATTGTTTTATTATAAGTAGGTTATTAGTCGTTATTTAAATGTATTCAAGCTGGATAACGGACAACGATGACAAAAAGTTAATGGATGGCACCTAACAGCAGGTGGACAACATACGGTTCATTCCATATATGTATATCACACAGTTATCAACGCAATCAATCTTAACCAAGTGTCGTATCACGATCCTTCTGTCTCCGTCGTCTCGTCCGATGGAGCCGTCAAACTTGACAGCTGTACGCTAAGTGTAGTGTGTGTGTGTGTGTTGTGTGTGTTTGTTTGTGTGCAAGTGATGCTGTCGAAACGAGTTCTCCGGCCATTCATTCAGTGGAGTCCGCAGTTTTGTATTGATCGAGTCATTTTTGCCTAAACAATGAAAGTGTTTCATTTGACGTTGATGCAGTCTTCTCGCAGAGAAAGTTATTTACTTAAAACTAATTAAGTGATCGATGTACCTAGTACCTACCTATTATTCAGTATAAAAAGTAATCATGAACAGTTGATGGCCGATGTCCGTATTATAGTGTAGTCAGTTGAAGTAAATAACGTTGGTGGTATCTGGGGTTCACTTCTGGACACCAATCGTGCAATACGAGAGCTTTGACATTTTGTTGCTGCGGTGATGATGATATGTGTGATCATAATAAACTGCTATTGTAAATTAATAGCCAGACGTTTTGTCGAACGTCTCATTAACTCCGCTTTCAACATTGCAATAGTTGTAGTTGGATGTAACGCTGGCACGTTGCAGTTGTCATGACACTCAGTACCATATGGCTAATAACTGTTAACATCCTCAGCTGCTGGGTACAGTGGCCCCCCCCACACGATCTGTACAGTTTCTAAACAGTCGAAAATTACGGATAAATGTCTTTCGATGCTACTGAAACAATCGTATCAGATCCTAAACCGGTCGCGGTCACTTAGCAGGTTGACCCGTTTATGGTTCACAGATAAATAGAGTATTATACTGTTCCATTGTATCATATCATATCTAAGATCACAGAATAGTGTTTGTGAATAACACTTGATATCGTTTTACGGCTTAGCATTCTAGGAGTTCCGTTTGTTGATTGAATGACAATAGAGCATGACTAGTAGGTGCGGTCTACCTGGCCAGCATCTTGGTATTAAGTGGCAACTGCAGCCCATAGACATTTGTAGCAAACTTAGTCATTATGGTATCTCAATACAATCAGTTAGTCTTATAAAATCTTATTTATATAAATGTACTCAAAAAGTAGTTATTAATGGAACACAGTCACCGGAGCGCACATGACCATGGGTGTGCCCCAAGAATCAATATTAATGCTGCTGCTTTTAATATACCTACCAATGATCTTCCTTATTTCACTACGGACATGTGTGAAACGATATTGTTTGCTGATACATCTTTAATTTTTAAAGTAGATACTAGAAAAAAATGTTATGACGACGTAAATGTGACTGTTTGACTGTGAATGTGACTGTTTCGCAAGCATTACACTGATTTACATGTAAGAGCTTGATGTTAAACGCGGAAAAACTTTTGTCAGATTGTCTTACCAAATGTAAAACAGATTCCAGCTGAAATTGCCCTGAAGGAAGTATTGGAACAAGTAAATTCTATAACATTTTCGGCATTACCACAGACTCTCGACTACAACGGGGTCCTCGCTCCTCATATTGAAGCCTTGTCAGGGAGGCTTAAATCAACGAATTGCTCAATTTTTTGTATTTGCAACATAGATGCCATTAAGTTTTTATTGCCTACTTAATTTTTTTTTGTTTTCTACAGTTGTTATTGTTACAGTTAAATGGTTTATTTAGCCTATTAAACTTTGAAATGTCTTGCCTTATTTGGTGTCGCAACCTTAACCTTTAGACCGGAATGCAACATAATATGTCGCGTCGGGAGAATTAGCAGGTGTGGCGGTGGACCAACCGTAGCATTCTGACAAATATTCTGTTATTGACTGTAAGTAATCAGAAGTGGGATAGTGACTCATCTACGGCACTTGTTCTGGTTAGCATAGGTTCTTTGGTTTTATTTTGACGACCCGTGTGGCTTACCGTGTAATGGTTAGAAAGCTGGGTGCCGTAACAGGGGTCCTGGGTTTGATTCCCAGCGAGTCGGGAATGGCGAGTTTAAATTTCTGTTCTTGGTCTAGGTGTGAGTGTTCTTTTCTTTGTGTGTTTTCCATGATACTCACAACACAGGGAATCGTAGTGTGGGGCTATGCGTGTGTAGCGTTATTTATTATTTAAAAAAATGTTATCTAGAACTCGCATACGAAGCAATCGGCAGCGGTGGTAGTGGTGACAGCCACCAGGGGGTCGCTGACCACTGTACAAGAGTCTGAAAGCGTGAACGTAGCGCGGTAGAAAGTGATGTTAATGCATAATTGACGGCAAGGTGCCAATTATGTTGTAACTTTTTATAAAACATCGTGCTGTTTATCTATCGCTTCGATTGAATACATTAACCGGGTATTTGTATGTCATTTGCATATAAAACTGCTGGTTGCTGGCCTCGCTCGTATTGATGCGTAAAAAAACTAGAAACAGAATTTTGTATTGAACACATCACGTGTGTTCCAGCATGTTTATGATCTGAGTATTCCATTATTAAGCGTAGTATTTGTAGTTTGTCAGATTGTAGCAAAGTGCCGCGGTCTGCTCCGCAAGGACGGGGAACACATTTCAATCTATTGTCAAACTTATATGGACACTTTTAAAGGGGAAGCGGGTCTTCTTGCTGTAATATTCACCCCTTAGAGAGGGTTGTTTGTTGCTTCCCCTCCTGTGAGAATGTGGCGCAGTTCACACAATCAATGTGCGATATTGAGGTAGGTTACTGAATCCCTTTCCTGATGGATCTCAGATTGGGAACGAATACAGTTTTTTTATTGATAAGTAATTAAGTAGACCGGTATAAGAAGTTAGTAGAACCCGGTAATTCATTGTCATTTAATCCCACGTGCCAAATTGAGTTCCATAATTAATAACTAGATATTTTTATTATTTCACCTACATAATTTAGTGCTTATTCAAAACGTCTATGTTATGCCAGTGTAATATAACTAGTCGTATAAGTTTTATGTCGGACTATAACAGTAAAGGTATATTGCTAGATATTAGTAGATATCATTCTACGAATGGATCCTGATACCGTAACGACATATTATTTACTAGCCGTTGCCCGCAGCTTCGCATACGGAAATTATGTTTTACCTTATTTGTACCTTTTGAAGAAGATTTAAGTTAAGAAACCGTGAATTTATATTGAAGCACTTATGTTTAATAATTTATATACTGAAACCCACGATACAATCACAAAGGATTCCTCCAGGAGCAGGTTTTGAAAAATAAGCAATATTCACCTTTTAATTTTCCGAGATAAAATGTTTCCTAAAATATTGTATGACCCGGAGCATTAGCAACAATTTTACCAATTTTCATCGAAATCCGTTCAAGGGTTTTCGTGTGATGCCCGAACAGACAAACAGACTGACATACAGACAATAATTCTATAAAAATATTTTTGTACTTTAACACGTTGTTAAAGTGCCCCCTAATCAAAATTAAAAAAAATTTATCAATGTACAGAAAATTTGCCCTTTGGGTTTTATTATAGTATCTAATAGATAGATTAGCATGATGATGGTTAGTTCCTTGTGTCATTATTATACTATTTACTTGTTCCAGTCCCTATCGCCTGTTAGATTGTTATTATCTTCAGTAATATAATAGGTATACTTTATGATATTTATTTTCGTTAATCATAGTAAGACAGTCGCCATGTTAACGTGGTGTGAATGTTTCAATCCAATGCAGTACGGTGTGACGATTAGCGTATTAGCCAAACAGATCATACAAATTTATACCACTTTAGGGGTTGAATCTTAAAAAACTTCCATTGTAATGCCTCACATACGTAAGTGATAAACTCCTCCTCACAATACAAAGTTGCATGCTTCTGTTCGTATTGGTTCAGCCATCTGGTTCAGCTAGATAAGGTTCTTAGTTGAAACTTCACAATCAATTCACTGCACTTATAGTTGAATAAATTTTAATTAATAGTTTATTGACATTAATAAATGTGACATTATCAGTTTACTTATCAATAAAATATGCGACGATTGATTGATGGATAAATGAATTATTATTTAATTGTATAGTAAAGAGTCGTTATCGTAGAAAGCTCAGCGCGGCGCTGCTCGGGTCGGACGCGGACCTTGACTTGATTGACTGGCGGATTAACGATTGAAGTAGTTTTAATTAATTATAATTGTATATCATTAACAAGTAGCTTATCGTGCACTTATTTTAAATCTAATTGTGTAGCTAGTGGTTACATGGTGCACCGTGACGAGTGGAACAGTCGGTATGCGCGTAGCGATATTTTTACAACGCAAAGAAGGGTAATGTGTTTATCAGTCAATGTCTATGTATGTTTGTTCCTCCTTTAAACAACCATTCTCGCCAATTTAGTAACTTCCTTAATAAAATGACAACATTGTGAATTTTTACATCTTACAATCCTAATGAAGAAGTCAATGAATCCCAACCAGAAAGTTTAAAAAAAAACTATAATAAAAAGAAAAAAACAAGCTCAGTACCTACTCTAGAATGTTGTTAAAAATTAATACTGAACAACTACACCATAGACGGATTAACAAGTAGTTGTTGGGTGTTTTGTTTTTTTAATTATTTTTTGAAGTTAAAATTCTTTAGGCGCGTTGGGTATTTTTGAGATGGGAATTGGGATGAAACCATAGAGTTCGCGACCGGTCAGAATTAAATCGACACCTACCTGTGGGTGGTGCCATTCTAGAGTAGTACACAACTATAGTTACTTAATTTACAGCTCGTAACATTGTAGTTAAGGTACATATACTTTACGAGATGGCGTTGGCGTTCACTAATTTTCAATAAATTCACTAACGTTTGTAACGGTCTTTATCTTAATGTTACTAAAATTAAAATATATATATATCTAACTTAACCTACATTTTATTTATATTTTACACTTAACAATAATATTATAATAATTGAAATAAATAAAATAATTCTTAATATAAAAAATAAAACTTATCAAATGTAACTCAAATAAAATTCACAGACATAGACGCGGTATGTGCCTTGTTTTCTATATCTGCCGTGTACTTGCGCTCGCGATACGTTTTTTTATGCACGGGACACCGGACAAGCGGAAGAAACGATGCGATCGAGTTATTCACTGCGAGTCACCGGAGCGTAAACAACTCTCGATCTTAATTAACGACGGTGCACTAAGTTCGCTGAATTGTTACTGCTTGTAACGCCTAGTCTAGTATTTCTTAATTTTACTAAACTATTCAAATAAGTACTAAAGCTTATAAATCGAATCGTTTATTAGGAAAGTGAACGATCACGCAATAAAAAGTGCTGTATTATAACCCCGACAGGGTGAGTGTTGCAAATTTTATTATTTGTTTAAATTGTCTTAAGTGTTGTACTTTTCTGTAGTTTTAGATTATTCATTGTTGCTGTCGTGATAATTGTGACGCTTGTAAATATTAATTCCATTATTCTTCTTATTTGCATTGAATACGTTGCAAATTTAAATGTTTTTCTACCTACATCATTAGACGCTTATTTATCTCGAACGTTAAAATTGTATTATTTGAAAATTTACCTTTAGATAAAGGTTCTAACATTAAATTGATGTAATTTTGGATCATTATTACGCAATATAATATTTGTTCTGGGGTAATATCTCCGGTCTGGGTTCCGAATCATGATGGTAACAATTCTTCTTTTACGCCATTTTAACGTTCGAAGTCATTTTCATTTTTGTGTTTCTTTGTTGTGAATGTAATTCAAATTGTAGTTCATCGTTATAATTTGATTATTGAAAATGTGCATTCCGGGTTCAAATCACGGCTTTAGTAACGCTCAACGAACTAAAGTAAATTATATTGAATTTCTATCTTACACAAAATATTTATATGTATGCGGTTACGGAGTCCGTCTATACGGATCCCATAACCACGTATGACGTTGAGTGTTATTTTTATTGTTACCTAGGTTTAAGTGAATTATGTATGACTGCCGCATCATTGATCACTATTCATTGCATAGTCTCATTATCACTTCTTC
Organism: Thymelicus lineola; assembly: GCA_963932265.1. NCBI lineage: Eukaryota > Metazoa > Arthropoda > Insecta > Lepidoptera > Hesperiidae > Thymelicus > Thymelicus lineola. The sequence goes on along the minus strand of OZ010705.1, from coordinate 11,574,740 downwards.
GCTTTTCACCTGCAATTCGCTTTCCGTGATGCCGCATTCTGCAGTCTACCTGTACATCCAAGCACCTTGCTATAACGGCTGGAAAACATAATTCCAGGGTTCTCCCGCTCGGGTAGAAGTACCATCGTCACGACCCGGCTGCCCCTACTGGATGCTGGACGGAGCACTACAGCCCGATCTGCTGTACCTGACTTACTGCACCTGTGTCTACTCGCTACAGAACAGGAGAGTGGTAGTGACAAGGATCCTTAATTTAATGCGGCACGAATGTACCCACGACCCTAAGCTGATTAAACCGATTAATATTTTTTAACTACGCTGTTTCTTTTATATAACACCGGCTAGAAGTGTTACATTGGCGCCCAACTACAGGTTGCATTCGTGTCCGTATTGCATTTTTGATTCTTTGGCATTTTATAGTTTTCTTTGGTGTTGGCTATTATTTTTGTTTTTTTTTTCTTTCTTTTTCCTAAATGTTAAATGTCACCTTAAAGCTAACCAGTGTATGAATTAACGTATTCGTAGTCAAAATTTTGGAAATATCTTTCTTGGAAATATTTTTCTTTATTATTATTTTCAGTACACTGCTTTGCTTTTACCTAATTGTACTGTCTTAGATTACGTAAATCTGTCATAGCTGTAGTTTATATTTTTTTGCAACACACACCTTCGGTTAATACATCACTACAATGGCTTATCCTATTAAATATTTCTCCTTGCAAAAACCCGAATTAGAATATGAAGTTGAACTTCGTGGTGGTTCAGGCGATTCCGTACAAGAACTGCGTAAGCAAATAAATAAATTGTCCGTACTGTTACCTTCAGAAGACATTCTAGAGTCACATTTAAATGCTACTGAGGACTTGAAGGCTGTCAAAGAATCTCTGTTAAAAGCCCAAAATAATATTATTTCTCTCAAAACCAAATTCGAAAAAAACTTATTTAGCAGAACAGAAAATCTTTTACATCACGTTTATCATAGGATCAATCGCATTCACAACACTGCGGAGACATCAGAAAATTATAAATTATGTGTTACTACTTTTAATTCTCAATATAAGGATTTATCTGCAATGAAGCCGCAGTGTTCTCAATTAAAATCCTCACCCAATTCGGAAAACAGTAGTGATAACACCATAATCGTTAATTGTGAGCGCGGTTTATCGGCAGATATAGCTAAACTGAAATATTCTGGTAAATCGTGTGTTCGTTCTTTTATTCTGAAAGTAGAGGAGTTTGTACAAGCTAGAGACATCTCTTATGAAAAAATTCTTAGTCTGGCCTATGAGATATTTACTGATGATGCTCTTCACTGGTATCGCTGCAACAGGGACAAGGTTAATTCTTGGAATGAGTTGTGTGAGCTACTAAAACAAGACTTTAGCAGCAGTGATTATGACTACAGACTCGCAGCTGAGATCCGAGCCCGCACTCAGGGTGAATCGGAGAATATAAGCATTTATCTATCTTACATGCACGGTCTTTTCTCTAGGTTAAGCAAGCCTTTTTCGGAGGAGGAGAAGCTAGAGATTCTCATGCACAACATCCGACCTTGTTATGCCAACACATTAGCTGCCTCCCCTGGTATCAATTCTATCGATGCACTTAAATCTATATGTCGCAGTTATGAAGATGTACAGGCGCGGTTTTCTCAATTTCACGAACCACCTCGCATCACAGCTAATACACTTGCACCAGAATTTGCTTATAAGCCATACCTAAGTACATCTTCTGGTAATATTAATGTTGCTGTTGCTGCCGTATCCACCACTCCGTCTAGACCCACGTTTTGTCCTAGGTGTAGATCAGATACGCACTCACTTCGGAATTGCAGTCAAAAACGTTTCCTTATTTGTTTTAAATGTGGGAAGAAAGACGTACGATTCCCTGAATGCCCGGTTTGCCACCCTACTCTCGATAACCGTACTCCAAAAAACTAATTAACCAGGATTGGAGGGACAATAAATCTAAGGAATCGAAGAAAAATAATTTTAATTTAACCGAGTGGTCGGAGTGGTTAAATTTTATTTCTAAATTTTTCACCCTTAATGCTGTCTCTTCAATCCAAAACAATAACCCTGGTAGATCTAGGCCATATGTAACTGTCAACGTCAATAATATACGACTTATAGGCTTACTAGACACGGGCTCTAGTTTAACAATTTTAGGTAATAAGTCTCACGAACTTCTTTTAAACGCAGGTTTCAAGCTTGAGGAATGCGATACTGTTAACTTTGTAACCGCCGGTGGTGAGAAGTTAAGTACTAATGGTGTGATAAATCTTCCTATAACTTTTCAGGGACAAACACATACACTAAAAACCCATGTTGTGCCTGACATTAAAAGTACTTTGATTTTAGGTATGGATTTTTGGAGAACCTTTGATCTTTTTCCAAAATATTTAGACCTTATCACCTTCCATGCTGATGCCGGTGCTACTTTTATCACGGATCTAGATGTAGTCGAGAAACCTGATATTCTACGCTCGTATGATCACCTAACGGATCAACAGCGGCTTATAGCTGATCAGGTAATATCACAGTTTCGTGACATCTCCTACGAGGTGCGCGGTTTAGGTCGTACTTCCCTTATTACCCATCCGATTGACACAGGGGATGCTGCCCCCATTCGTCAACGGTACTACAGAATGTCTCCGGAAAAACAACGTATTTTAATTAACCAGCTAGATGAAATGTTAGCTGAAGACGTTGTTGAACCATGTGAGAGCCCATGGTCTTCTCCTGTCCTTCTCACTCCAAAGAAGAATGGAGAACTAAGACTTTGCCTCGACAGTAGGAAACTAAACGCTGTTACCAAAAAAGATGCTTATAGTCTTCCTTACATAACGGAGATATTGGACAACTTACGTGATGCGAGATACCTTTCAAGCATTGATCTATCTAAGAGTTTTTGGCAGATACTAATTGATGAAAAAGATAGGTGTAAAACGGCCTTCTATATTCCAACTCGTGGCACATACCAGTTCAAATCCATGGCTTTCGGCCTTACAAACGCACCAGCTACACAGCAACGTCTAGTTGATGCTTTATTCTACGGGCCAGAATTTGAACATAGGGTTTTTGTTTTCATCGATGACGTTATTATAGTATCAGAGGATTTTGACCATCATATATCACTATTAACGCGAGTCTTGGAAAAACTTACGACTGCCAATCTCACTATTAATTTCGAAAAAAGTAAATTCTTTAGGAAAGAGCTAAAATATCTCGGCTACATCGTTGACGCTAACGGCTTACATGCTGATCCGGATAAGGTAGAAGCTATTAGTAAATTCCCTACACCATCAAATCGCAAAGAGGTTCGACGTTTCATAGGCACGGCGTCCTGGTACCGTAGGTTCATTCCCAATTTTAGCAGTTTAGCGACACCCCTCAATAAACTCACATCGCAAGGCAAGAATGCGCCTCCGTTTTTGTGGACCAAAGAAGCCGACGATGCCTTTAAGAAACTTAAAGAACATCTTATTACTGCGCCTATTCTCTCTTGTCCAGATTACTCGCAACCATTCGAGGTCCACACAGACGCCAGTGATTACGGCATCGGTGCTGTTTTGACTCAATCCTTCCACGGCGAGGAAAAAGTTATTGCTTATATGAGCAAGTCCTTATCTAAGCAAGAACGTAATTATAGCGCAACCGAACGGGAAGCACTAGCGGTACTTACTGCTATCGAGCACTGGCGTTGCTATCTTGAAAATGGTCTCAAATTCACTGTGTACACGGATCATTCGTCCTTGAAATGGTTCCTGAACCTAAACAACCCAACCGGGAGATTAGCTCGCTGGGGTGTACGTCTCTCGGCCTACAATTTTGAGATAAAACACCGAAAAGGCGCAGACAATGTAGTTCCGGATTGCCTATCTCGATCTGCTCCTGTTTCCGCCATCAATAGTAATTCTAGTATCAACTCTTCCACATCTAATATGGCTTACAAAACAAATGATCCGTGGTACAAGAACATATTTGAAGGTTGTCAAAATTCACCAACTTCATTCTTAAATTATCGCGTAACAAATGGAAAATTATTCCGATACATGAAGTCACTCAATCCGCTTACTCGGGAATTTGAGTGGAAAGAAGTCGTACCTATTGAATACCGGCAGGATACTATTGCTAAAAACCACTGTGAGCCTACTTCTGGCCACTTCGGAATTTTCAAAACCTATAAGCGGTTAAACTTAAATTATTTTTGGCCGAGCATGCACCGAGACGTAACTAACTTTGTTAATAGCTGTGATACGTGTTTATCCTACAAACACGCTAATCATACAACGCTTGGTACGATGGGTAGACCTAAGGATTGTAGTCGACCGTTCCAAATGCTTAGCATTGATTTAGTTGGACCGTTACCTGTATCTAGGAAGCAAAACACCTTTTTACTTGTTGTAAACTGTTGTTTCTCAAAGTATTGTTTACTTTTCCCGATACGTCGAGCAACATCAGATATAATTTCTAGAATCTTGGAAAATAATGTATTTCTTGTGCATGGCATACCGAGTACTATTATTATGGATAACGGCAAACAGTTTACTAGTACAACCATGAAAAATTTATTCGCTTCTTACAATATACCTAATGTTTACTTCACCCCTTTATATACTCCGCAAGTAAATAGTGTAGAACGTTACAATAAAACGATAATGACAGCAGTGTCCACCTTCATAGAAAATGATCATAGATCTTGGGACTCAAATATTCCCAAAATCCAATTCGCCTTAAATTGCTCTGTCAATGAAGTTACTGGCTACACACCATCATTTCTTGTTTATGGTCGAGAATTAGTGAGCTGCGGTTCCCATTACGTAGATTCTGATCTTAATGATCACATAATATTTACTCCTCGTGATGCATACGTAGAAAACTTGGGATCACTGAGAAAAATATTTGATAAAGTTCAGGCCGCACTAATTAAAGCACACTCTAGAAACTGTACACACTATAATCTTCGCCGTAAAAATGTGGACTTTAATATCGGTGATATTGTATGGAAGCGCACATTTTATCAAAGTGACAAAGATTCCAGATTCTCAAGAAAACTTGCACCTAAATTTATCAAGTGCAAGATTATCGGTAAGAAATCTAAGCTTGTGTATGAGCTCGAAGATATGTCGGGACAGAAACTAGGAGCTTGGCATATAAAAGATTTTAAGCTTTAGAATTTTGCCTCATTAGTTTTGTTAGCAGATTTTTCCCGAGGAAAAATCTTAACCTAAAAAGGGGGGTATGTAACGGTCTTTATCTTAATGTTACTAAAATTAAAATATATATATATCTAACTTAACCTACATTTTATTTATATTTTACACTTAACAATAATATTATAATAATTGAAATAAATAAAATAATTCTTAATATAAAAAATAAAACTTATCAAATGTAACTCAAATAAAATTCACAGACATAGACGCGGTATGTGCCTTGTTTTCTATATCTGCCGTGTACTTGCGCTCGCGATACGTTTTTTTATGCACGGGACACCGGACAAGCGGAAGAAACGATGCGATCGAGTTATTCACTGCGAGTCACCGGAGCGTAAACAACTCTCGATCTTAATTAACGACGGTGCACTAAGTTCGCTGAATTGTTACTGCTTGTAACGCCTAGTCTAGTATTTCTTAATTTTACTAAACTATTCAAATAAGTACTAAAGCTTATAAATCGAATCGTTTATTAGGAAAGTGAACGATCACGCAATAAAAAGTGCTGTATTATAACCCCGACAGGGTGAGTGTTGCAAATTTTATTATTTGTTTAAATTGTCTTAAGTGTTGTACTTTTCTGTAGTTTTAGATTATTCATTGTTGCTGTCGTGATAATTGTGACGCTTGTAAATATTAATTCCATTATTCTTCTTATTTGCATTGAATACGTTGCAAATTTAAATGTTTTTCTACCTACATCATTAGACGCTTATTTATCTCGAACGTTAAAATTGTATTATTTGAAAATTTACCTTTAGATAAAGGTTCTAACATTAAATTGATGTAATTTTGGATCATTATTACGCAATATAATATTTGTTCTGGGGTAATATCTCCGGTCTGGGTTCCGAATCATGATGGTAACAATTCTTCTTTTTCGCCATTTTAACGTTCGAAGTCATTTTCATTTTTGTGTTTCTTTGTTGTGAATGTAATTCAAATTGTAGTTCATCGTTATAATTTGATTATTGAAAATGTGCATTCCGGGTTCAAATCACGGCTTTAGTAACGCTCAACGAACTAAAGTAAATTATATTGAATTTCTATCTTACACAAAATATTTATATGTATGCGGTTACGGAGTCCGTCTATACGGATCCCATAACCACGTATGACGTTGAGTGTTATTTTTATTGTTACCTAGGTTTAAGTGAATTATGTATGACTGCCGCATCATTGATCACTATTCATTGCATAGTCTCATTATCACTTCTTCGCTTTTCACCTGCAATTCGCTTTCCGTGATGCCGCATTCTGCAGTCTACCTGTACATCCAAGCACCTTGCTATAACGGCTGGAAAACATAATTCCAGGGTTCTCCCGCTCGGGTAGAAGTACCATCGTCACGACCCGGCTGCCCCTACTGGATGCTGGACGGAGCACTACAGCCCGATCTGCTGTACCTGACTTACTGCACCTGTGTCTACTCGCTACAGAACAGGAGAGTGGTAGTGACAAGGATCCTTAATTTAATGCGGCACGAATGTACCCACGACCCTAAGCTGATTAAACCGATTAATATTTTTTAACTACGCTGTTTCTTTTATATAACACCGGCTAGAAGTGTTACACGTTCAATAACTTTAAGGACTGACATCTGAGTTAAGGAGAGCTTATTCTCCTTTCGGATAGTGCTTGAGAATCGGTTGAAGAAATAAGCTATACCAACGCTACACTACCAAAACACGTCGCGCAAAACTATAACTCTTAAGAGAATACCGATTTCCGAAGCACGGTGGCAGTAATAACTTTTATTAGGTTCGTAACTCATAAAATAAAGTGCGTCTCCGGGATCCTCTCCAGTCCACCGCGCCACCGCGGCACCGACCGCTCCAATATGCGCCCACGCAGCACGCATACGTCTCGGGTCGTGCCGTACACAACGCGCGGCCGCGGCCGTCGACCTGCGCCGGCGCAGCCTCGAGATTGTTGGATTACGCATTAAATCACGCCGGAAAACGTGCTTTGAATTTACGATACATTTGTTTGACGGAACTCCCGTTTGTAGGCCGGAGCACACGAAGCGACGGCGACGCGGCGACAGGGACGACACCACGTCTGCGTTTCGAACGCTCTGTTGTGATTGCAAGTTGCACTTTATATTAATCTCTATATTGTATGTATTCAAGGGCTTTAATGCTGTTTATGATTTCAAACTGCATCATAACAAAACAATTGTTACAAGCCCTTTCATGACCAACTTCAAATATGCTAATGAGGTTGTAGCGCTGTTTGAAATTATTTCCCACATGCTTCTAACTAAACAACCGTGACGTTTTCTTTATAAACCATTTAAGTGCCATTTTCATTACCGTTAATCAGAGTCGTGTGTTTCAACGCCCTAACGCGAGTAGCGTTGTAAGTTTATGAGAGACTATTTTGGATGGCGCCTTCTACGAAATTTACGATATGTCTTTAATTGGACTGTCTTCCGTCTCTTGTTTTTATGGGTTAGCTTACTTAATGTCGACTTTTTAAATTGATACAACAATTATGAGAAAAAAATTTTTCATAGAAGACTTCACCCGTCCATACCAATTATACATTTAATATCCCCATATTATTACAATTAATTGTCTAAAATGAACCAAACTGCAGCCTGCAATGACCTCGTCGGCAGCGCCATCTACCCAATACACAAAAAGAACACTGCAATGCATGTCATTGACGCGCTCAACCTTGCTGCTCGCGTTATTATCATAATAGAGCACGATTTACTTTGAATTTATGCAAAGTATGCCGGTTTACATTACACTGTTTGTTTTCCACGGCCACGTCGAAGGAGGTTGCGTGCGCGTGCGCACGTCAGGCTGATTTACCTGCTTGGGTTCTTTAAGTAAAAGTAATGGCAATCAGTTAATGTTAATGGCTAATCACTTGGTCACCACCATTACAACTTTTTGATGTTGCCATCGTTGGGCAGAATTAACGCGAATCTTGGAACTTGGATTTCCTTCGTTTTACAAACGAAATTCGCTCCCGGACCCCACCTGATAAGTTGTAATTTGTATTTATTAATTTATGGAGTTCCTCTCTAGAGCGGGACTTTGCGCGTTAACCGCTAACAAAACTATGAGCACATGGTTCCTAAGTAACATTCGATGTTAATTTGTGAGTAAGGCCAAACTAGCCTCAAAGAGTGTACTACATGGCCAAGCAGTACTTCATGCATTAGCACAGATTGCTACTCTCTAATAATTATTAGATGTTCTGTGGGCAACCTTAAGGCCGGTACAGCTGTGCCTCAACCAGCCAAGTAAAAGAGAATAGAATAAAATTCTTTATTTGCAGTGAATTATTTATTTCCATTCAACCGATTCCTACGCCGAGCGGCGAGGCATTCGTCTTTTCGAGCTCACAAATAGATTTGGAATCGCTTGAGTTCAGATTGTCACTTTCGATGCAGGCTTTTTCTGCGCATTCTACGTTCTGTATAATGGGGAATGTTTGGTTTAATCCCGGCGGTCAACTTTCGTTACCGTTCAATACGACGTAAAATAAGGTTCTACCCACACCACTTGGATACCTGGCGTGACGTCACGTCCATGGACTGTGGGTGGAATGAACTTCCTACATCGATGTTCGAATTGTGCTATTGTATAGGGTCCTTCAGGAATGAAGCGGGTCCATTGCTCCCTTCTTGGCCAGCAACGCATTAATTAGTGACGCCCCTAGTTTTGCTAATGCCCAAAGGCTGACAGTGCTAAAATGCAGTCTTTAACAATCCATCGTGCAATGGGAGATTAACGTTATGGTATGTGCGTACAATGATTATAAAATCGTTCCTCAGTGCATCCAATATTTATTATTCTTTCCTCAATCATCCGAACCGCTGTCGCTACTTTAGCGCTGTCGCTAAAGTATTATGGAAGATCACATAGTTGAAGGGCCCTCAGTGTCATCACTACTTCTGCGTTCTACTGGAGATCAATTGATGTAATTAAGTGGGGATAATGGCTCGTGACGTCACCTGTCGCCGTTAATTGGATGGGAGAGGCTGGCCGCTAGCGGATGGTGGAATGCTATTGACGACTTCTGCACAATGATGGCTACCTATTATTAACCGACTTCAAAAAAAGGAGGAGGTTCTCAATTCGATTGTATTTTTTTTATGTTTGTTACTTCACAACTTTAGACTGGGTGAACCGATTTGGATGATTCTTTTTTTAGTGGAAAGCTGGTGCTTGTCGTGTAGTCCCACATAAATTTGAGCGAGATCTGACAATGGTATCCATGTCAAAAGTACAATGTACTTCATTTGAAGTTGTATGTTACCGGCATTGTGTTAAGATGTTTTATAGGTCAATTCAATGTTTAACAATCCCACAGTCTTGGAAATCGCGATGCCAATCAGGATAATGCAATTCGCATTAGAATTATGTATCACACGGATCACACCTCAAACGGGGTATTCGACTAATTTTAGAAAAACATTCTATCACCATAAGGGATAAACTGAATGGTACAGACGGAGCCAAAGAAAATAAAAGCCAAGTGAAATGAAGGAAGACTGAATTGACAAAATGAACATGAAACTCTCTACTTCAGTTTGTCTCAGTGCTCACAAATAAAAATTTTGGGTGCTGAAAGTAGGACATACTTACATCATTACATATTTATTTTTTAATTCCACGGTTATAACCGAAATCTTACCAATAATTTACTGTGACTCGTATAGGTAGGTATACTTATCTACTTTAAAGCGAAATATCTAATTACCTTGTAGTTAAAATGTCTATTTATCGGTATCTGTTTCATCTAACGGTGATAATCTGTTGGTTAAAGAAAACATGCGCAGATAAACAAGTTTCTAATAGCCTACGGTTCATTCCAATTATAAAGACGCCGTTAATTATGAACGCCTGGTAGTTCTAGTCCATTAGCGACTATTAAAAATATAATAAAATAAACCATATATTTTAATTATAATAATTAATTAACAAGCAAGGAGAAAAAAATGAAATACGAGATCTATTATATTTAAATATGGAATCAGGGCCGTAGCTAGGGGGGGGCATTGTGGGGCAATGCCCTACCTTGAAATCACAATGCCCTACCTTAAAAATACCAAAAACTAAGATAAATTTTATTATTATAATTAAATTTTTTGTTCATAGATTGAGATAAGAAAAATTGTAGGTATTGTAGGTAGGTATTGTAAAAATTGATTGGTATCTAAACTTTTCCGAACATACTTATCACAGTTTGGGACATTAATTTCATATTATAATAATTCTTTGTTCTGTGTATTTGAAGCGCCATCGCATGGTTTCGATGATAGCGATGGGTTTATTTAAGATCATTATATTATCTGTGATGCAGATACCATAGATTACAATATGGGCTATATTGCAATCTATGGTACGGGGAGTCCCCTTTGAAACTAAAATAAACATAAACTAGAGTCTGTGGTGAGTGTGGTAACCATAGGATATAGCACTGCATTGTGCAAACTGCAAATCTACGTTTTCAACTTTAACTGTAATCAATAGGCCTCAAAGGCTGTCAGTGTGTCACGAGAGAATGGCTGGTATGGTATTTCTAACCTTTGAAAAAAAAGAACAAAATCAGTTGATCTGAACGAAGTTCATCTCATTTTTAATAACATGGCGAATCGTAGAATTCAGCTGTTTTAAATATTTTTATGATTATGTTAATTATTATAATAACTTTGCATAAATAATATGACCTAAATGGTATTTTTGGTCGTATCTATTTACTCGTATCACCCCACCCAACAATTAATTATTACCTCACTCTCACTCAGACATGAATTTCTACATCCAAACCTGGAAGTTCAACCATCTTGTTCGCTTGTTCTTCATCATTGAGGATTTAATAGTTCTTAGATCCATGCCCATATTCTATCACAGAAATTATTTGTCTACGAATAGCTATTGAATGTACATCACTGACCTAGCAGTCAGTGATATACATGGTGATTGATTTAGGAGCCCGTGCTTCGGAGCAGGTCAGTAAAATTATGATAATTTTTTTACTTCCGCCCTACCTGTAACCAATGCTGCCCTACCTCAAATTCGACTCTAGCTACAGCCCTGTATGGAATACGTGTAAAACGTTGGTCACACACACTGTTATAACACTTACATTGTTGCAGTGCCTATGTCGGATTAAATGTTTCTTTCTTTCTTTCTTATAATACAAAGTAATCCAAATAGAAGATAAAAACATGAGTATATTATTATTTTATGCAAAGTCAACAAACGAGCAGACAAGCCGCCTGATGAAGTATATCAGAAACACTGAAGGGATCACCGATGCTTTGGCCGCGGGAAAAGTGACTGGAGATATAAAAGACAAAAGTTTTTTATGACAGAACCTAAGTTCTAAATTCAACATGTTAATTTAGATTATTGTTAATACATAGATAAAATATAACTATTTGTTCCAACCGGGTGCCCCATGACACCTCTCTCTCCCTTTTTATCTAATGTAACTAAAGAGAAAAAAAGTAGTTTATAATGTTGTTAAAAGTAATACTGAACGACTACAACCATAGCACAGAAGACATAATAATATATTAGATAATATAAAAGGAATAATAATCGGGACCCATTCTTAAACCAATTACATCTTGTTTATTTTTTCCCAAGCAGCCCTGTAATTTTTTTTATATATATTTTCCACTTCTCCGTATAATCTCACGACTCACGATCAAAGATCTCGGTATTTGCAGTGCTTGAGAAATAATTTTCTTTTCCGGTATGATTTATTCATGTTACCCCGAAGGAACTCTTAAAGCTGTAAAAGCACAAAGCTCTCGTTTCATTAAAGTAGAGAATCATGGAAATATTCCTATGAGTTGTTAATAGCATTCGAAGAGCGTTTCTGAACGTGGCAGCCTTGAGGCAGTCCCGTCCATCGCCTTTGATTTATGAATACTTGGTACCTACCTACTGTTAATTTATATTCAGGGGTACTTCTTACTTATCAGACTGGACTTTTATTTAATTTACATGAGATAAATATAAATAAGACAATAGATATTGCAATTGAAAAATTTAGTTCTCAGATTCGGCTGGTTCAATAAATAAAAGTAATATAAGTAGGTATTTTATCAACTTATTTAACACAACGATAAAAACCGGTTTTTTCGTTTATGTCTTTAATTCATAGAATTTCATTGCCTTCTCCCGGCATTGGACGAAACTCCACATAACTTATTGGAGTAATAAGTGTCAACAACATAGGTTCTAAGAAATTAAAAAAAAATAACATTAGATACATTGTGCCTACCATTGTTTTTGGCTAGTAATTTTTAACTTGTACAAAATTTAAATAATTAAACAAGATAATATTATTATTGATATTAATAAAAGCTGGTGTGTTCATATGTACTCATATATTGGCCACCTAGTAATTTAACTTCATTGCAGCTTTTAAGAGTACTTACAATTCATTTATCTGTAATTAGAATCGAGTAGCAGGTTATAAACGATAATCTAACCTCGTCAAAGATAAGATATGCAGATTATCTTACCAGCTCTCGAAGACGCGCTCCATTCATCCTCTTTAATTTATGGGCGCCGGTTACTTCAGTGCGCGCGGCACCTGGTCTACGATGTTATCTCGGTAATTGGGTTCCATGCATTATCAGTTATCTACGCAGGTGGCAAGTTCCTATTTTTAAATAAATGGCTTTGATATTTTTATGTTCGGATTTTTTTAAAGGTTCATCGTTATTGTTTATAATTCTTGACAAAAAATAATCGACTTCAAAATTAGAAATAACTCGCTATTCGTCAGATCTCGCTCAAATTTAAGTGGGACGACAAGACAAGTACTAGCTTTCGATTAAAAAAAGAATCATCAAAATTGGTTCACCCAGTCGAATTTTCTGAGGTAACAAACATAAAAAAATACAGTCGAATTGAATATCTACCTCCTCCTTTTTTGAAGTCTTTTAAAAATACCCATAAGGCAAAACCTTCAACAAAGTGAGTGAGAGTTCATTGACCGCGAGCTGCGAGCTGCGAGCCGTGAGCCGCGGGCACAGCAATGGTAATCGATTCCTCTGCTCAGATGACGTGATCCTGAAGCGAACGCAACGCGAGCCGCCGGCCGCCGCGCCGGATCGGATGTCCACCGATTGTACGTGCTCGTGTTATTTTGTTAAAAGGCAATCGGCACGCTTAATGAGCACCTGGTGTTCCTGGTACCCAAGTACTCGACCACGCTGACGTCTGCAGCAATATTGTGTTACTGCCAAAACAATAAAGAAGAAATAGTTATTTCGCCGTGAAGCTTACAACATGTATCATAGTACTCATCAGAAGTTGCAATGTTCTAATTACGGTTGATTCAGTAGTATAAAGTTATTACAATACTAAAATAAGAACTTCAAACGTTGAAAGATGCGCTTCCTAAATTAATGCAGATAGATGTTCATAGCGTCGTAGTCCTGTAGATTTTTTCTAGCATAACATGTCATTCACGTCGTCCTCGTTGGTAAACTGTGCCACTTCTTTTAGGACGAGCCTCTAAGGCCTAGGCCCTAGGCAATAGGCACTCGAGTACCTCGAGGTGAGAGTTGAATAAGACTCCTTGAACGTTTATCATCTTGCAGGTGAGCGCAATAAACACACCGCACAGTTTCTATACAAAAGTTTAAGAACAGGCCACAGTGAAAGTCTTTGATAACATTTTGTATCTAGGGTAAGCCTCCCAAGATATCCATGTCTGAACTCTGAAGTAAAAAATGTGGAATTCTTCTAATTTCGACGCTATTCTAAACTCATACTAATTTAGGATCTGAACTCCGCCGTTTGTTGTTGTCAAAACAACGGGAATAACTTATTCTTGTGCTTCAAATGCTATTTCTTAATGAAAACAAATCACACTATGAAATCACACTGGATGGATCAATCATAACAATTTACTTACAATAGTTACCAATGCATAGTGATAAGTCAATGGTGTATCTAATAAAGATAAATAAATAAATAAAACAGTCGAGTCGAGCAGTTGGATTTATTATAGTTTGTTTTGAGCATCGTATTACTATGCGATTGCGTTACCAACATAACACCATGTAAAAGCAGTAACCAGATCCATCTACCGGATAATAGTATCCGCGCCGAGCCCCGACACACCGAGAGCTCCGCGCTCTGCGGCTGGACGGTTCCACTCTCGGTTTCTCTTGACAATCGGCCTTTTACTTTTCATGAGGTGCTCTGAAACAAAGCCAGCGTCCAATTTAATAACTAATGTACAGGATATATTATTAGGAGGCATTCTTCCAAGAAATCTTTAAAAATTCACTTTCCGACTTGTTCAGGACTGGTTCTTTTGTACCTTTGAAAGTTATAGCCTAAGGGCATGGGTCGCATAACCAAGGAGGCCTAGAGTGTACATCACGTTGTGCATGAAGTTTTTATCTCGCTCGAAGATATCCGATATGGCTTGCCGGGAGTCGGGAGTCGGGACTGACGGCTTTTTTGACACCAGTGGTCATCCAACTACCGGCCGTATAACTGGACGGAGAGGATTACTTAGGATCGATAAGTCGCCGACCTATGACTGTCCTCTAGGACTCTAGGACTTAGGTATAATTATCATGTGTATAATTTGTTAAGTGTTAATAATCTGAAATCTCCGAATTAAATAGCTACGACGGAACACGGAACGTATGAGGCGGTAGTAAACCGCATCCCTTTTACCGCACGTAGAGCGCTAGTCGTTAGAGTCCTTAGCACGGCACTTGAAAGTGGCCTGTAAAGTGGCCTCGCTAAAATACATTTCACGGTTCGTTAACTTTACAACGTTGTGTAACTTACGAGTAACATTCACAACTCAAAATGTGTACCGACACACTTTTCTTACTAACTGCAGATAAATGTACTTATACAAGTCCGATTACATTCGAAACTACAAAATTATGTCACAAACCAAAACTGGTGAAAAAATCAGTGGCTCTTCGGGAGTGCCGACAGTAGTGAAAACTTGAACAATATGTATGAACATATTTGATAAAGATCCTTGTATTATATTAATATGTATTTATAATTTGTAATTAACAAGCATTCGAGTTTTAGTTTCAATATGCGAAAGCAAGTAAATGGTGTTTTGATTTATAAGTATGTGTTTGTAAGTAGTTAAGTATCACTGTATGCTTTCCCAATAAAATAAAATAAAAATAATATTTACATTGTATAGTTATATTACAGAGGTGTCGGTTACGGTAACAGTGTCGCGAATTAAGTATCGGGAATTGAAGTCGAATCTTTTGCACTCCTGCAATATCCAACGGGAAAAACAAGACGTAATTGCCTCGTCTGTCGGATCTGATCAGCGTACGGTTCCAATGTAAACCAATCTCAATTAAATTAATTTAAATAAAGTCACGTCGTCTGGATTCTAATGGGATCAGTGTCGTGAGTATAAGTTGATGTGTATGCAGGTGTAACTAATCATAATCATAATCATAATAATTTATTTGCTTTAAATGTGGTAGTACAAAGGTGGTATTTTAATATAGTTAATATAATTTTCACACATTTAGCTTGTCCAAGCATGCAAATATTTAAAGAATTGTAATTAAGTCTAACAAATCTAACGGTATTAATTAATGATTTTCGTCAAATAATACTCTAAATAAAATTGAAGTCAAATGTCAATGGATGTAGTACATGTCAAAATTAATTAATTAATAGTCAATTCAATAGCGTTCAATGTCATTATGTAAATAATAAGAATAATGCTTAAATAATAATAATACTGCAATTAACATTAAATTTGAACAAGTTCATTTACAGAATAGAAACATTTATCAAGTAGCCATGTGCTTAAAGCTTTCTTAAATTTTATATAAGGTTTATCTTTTGATTCATTAGGTAATTTGTTATAAATTTTAACTGCCATGCAATAACAATTTTTACTACATTTGGCAGTTCTTGTTGGTGGTAATATAAGTTTATTCGGAAATCTACCTCTATAATTAAGAATTTCCTTTTTTGCATCAATAATCTGTTGATGAGAGTGAACAAAGTTACATATTTCATCTATATATATAAAATTGAAAAGAGACACACCACTGATTAAACAAAAAATCTCAGAAACTACCGAACCGATTATGATGAAATTTGTCACGGAGATAGATTATGCTAAGGAGACGTCAGCTAAGAACGGATTTTTGGAAATTCATCCCCTAACTAGCAAAAATAGGGGTCCGAAGTCATTTTCATACAAACCAACTTCGTCAGTTTTCGAGGTATAAATATGAATTTTTTTATATAAGTTTATAGTAATAAACAAAAATTAAGTATAGCACATTTTTTTGGAAAATCATCCCTTAAAGGGTTAATTTAGAGGACAACAGTCAGTACTCAACTTCGTCATTTTTGAAGTTAAAAACATGAAAATTTACATATTAGCTCAAAATTAGAAACTAAATTTTGAAGTATTACGGTTTTTTGGAAAATCATCCCCTAAAGTGTTAATTAAGGCGGCGCAAGTTGGTATGGGAACTTCGTCAGTTTTGAAGTAAGAAGGTTGAAAATTTGTATTTAAGCCTATATTTAGACACAAAAAATAACTGCATCACGGTTTTCTCGAAATTCATCCCCTAAAAATAGGGGTTGGTAGTCAATTACATACAAATCAACCTCACCAGTTTTCGAGGTATAAATATGAATTTTTTTATATAAGTTTATAGTAATAAACAAAAATTAAGTTTAACACATGTTTTTGGAAAATCATCCCTTAAAGGGTTAATTTAGAGGACAACAGTCAGTACTCAACTTCGTCATTTTTGAAGTTAAAAAAACATGAAAATTTACATATTAGCTCAAAAATAGAAACTAAATTTTGAAGTATTACGTTTTTCGGAAAGTCATCCCCTAAAGGGTTAATTAAGGCGGCGCATGTTAGTATGGGAACTTCGTCAGTTTTTAAGTAAGAAGGGTGAAAATTTGTATTTAAGCCTATAGTTAGACACAAAAAATAACTGTATCACGGTTTTCTCGAAATTCATCCCCTAAAAATAGGGGTTGGTAGTCAACTACATACAAATCAAGCTTACCAGTTTTCGAGGTATAAATATGAATTTTTTTATGTAAGTTTATATTAATAAACAAAAATTAACTTTTTAACACATTTTTTTGGAAAATCATCCCGTAAAGGGTTAATTTAGAGGATGGAACTCAGTACGCACTCATTTTTGAAGTTAACAACATGAAAATTTATATATTAATTTTGGAGTGGGAGGGGAGAGGGAAAGGAAGCAGAAAAGAGACCAAGACCGGAAGTGGGAGAGGGACAAGAAGCGGGAGAGGAACAGGAAGCGGGAGAGGGCCGGGAGCGGGAGAGGGAGAGGGATAGGAAACGGGAGAGGGTGAGGGACAGGGAGCGGGAGATGGACCGGGAACGGGACAGGCAACAGGAAAGGGAGAGGGATAGAGAGTTGGAGAGGGAGAGGGATAGAGAGTTGGAGAGGGAGAGGGATAGAGAGTTGGAGAGGGAGAGGGGCAGGAAGCGGGAGAGGGAGTGGGACAGTAAGCGGGCGAGAGACCAGGTGTAGGAGAGGGAGAGGGAAAGGGAACGGAAGAGGGACCGGGAATGGGACAGGCAGCGGAAAAGGGAGCGGGAGAGGGAGAGGGACAGGAAGCTGGAGCGGGACTATGAGTCGAAGAGGGAGAGAGAGAAAAAGAGGGAGAGGGATTAATATTGAAATTTTTAACCAATAACTTCAGTAACATGTTAGCGCACCAAAAATTTGTTTTTAAAATTATTGTTTGTCTGTCTGTTTGTCTGTCTAGGCATCACATCAAAACCCTTGAAATGATTTTGACGGAAATTAGTTAAGTTGTTTCTTATTAAAAAGAAAAATTCAGAAAAATTAAAAGGTTTCCCTGGAAACAAGATGAAACTTTGTATGGATTATTTTTAAAATATCAACAATTTGTTTTAAATTTGCTTCAAACGTTTCTCCTTTAATTGATGGAATACACGTTTTCGACTTTTTCAAATTTTTCAAAACCCGCAGCCGGAGGAATGATTTGTGATTGTATCGTAGGTTTCACTTTATAAAGTCCTAAATTCTATATAAATTAACCTGTTATTAAAGGCGATCCCCAATTTTCGGCCCCGAACCATATGCTATATCTGTGCTAGAACATCGGACTAGACAAGAGTAAACTATATACCAAAAAATTCGTCTTATTTATAAGATAAACATATTTAAATCTTAGCTTCAGCTGCTCTTGCCAAATGAACAAAATAATGCAAAAAAGTTTTCACAGTATTTACCTCATTACATACGATTTTATAATCGATTGAATCGATTGATAATGATCGATTGATGGAACATAATAATATATTTTATGTATTATTTAGTGATTATAATTATAATATTAATTTATTTTTTACATATTTTCGTATTCCATATAAATCAAAACTATGTAATATATTATAATTACCATTCAATCGTTACGCTAATTTTATTAAATTACATTTCGAATATTTTGACATCGATTAATCGATTGACAACAATGATGATGTAATCCCTAATAATGTCATTTTGGTAACCATAGTATTTATAAATAACACCACTGTATTGTCATATTTGTCATCGATCTTTCATCTTTCTACGCGTGTTCTTGTATATTTTTACTATCAAATATTTTCAGCGTATTTGGAGTCCTATTTACTATTGAAACTCATCGACACGTACACAGTGATTTTAATTTTCTATTGTATTCGCTTTCGTACTTGTGTTTTGGTGAATGTGTTTCGCAGTTTCGCTACAATTTCTTGCAAACCAATACTATATGAATATGGACTCCTTAATCGCCTGTTTTGTGACTGACAAAGGTTCAGAATAAGTCCTGAACACTGGATAACGTACCCTATACATCTTTAGAAGATCAGGAAGTTGCTGTGGCCATACTTACAATGAGTATATTATGGTATCTTGATTGGGCAAGGTACTAACGAAATATAACGCCTCCTGCACAACTACACGAAATATTAATATATTATAATGATAACTAATAAAATCTCTTGAAATATGCAATAGCTTTTATTATACAACCTTTTTATGACATTCGTTTTGGGTGAAAACCATTGAAGTAGTAGAATTATAATAGACACCCGCCAACGTAAGTGTAACATACATATTAAATAGCACTGTGACACGAGTATGACATAATCATAACCTATAATTAAGGTGATTCGTTCTAGGATTTCCTTAGTTGGCCATTGCTGGCAGCAGTGAAAATTGGAGAAATTGAACTTTTTGCAATAATCTAATTAACAGCCAATTTCCAGTCTTGTCTACTTAGGCCTGAGTTTCTATGGAAACTGGGGTTCTCCTTTCTTCTGTGACGGGTACAAATATAATTTCTTAATAAGCATAATTTCCGCGTGCGAAGCTGCGGGCAACAGCTAGTATATATATATAAGCATGGTAGTGGTAGTAATTTTAACTTTTTAAACAGAGGCTTACAACTAGAAATACTGGGCACATTACAGATAGCACGTACACATTGTTTTTGTGCAATGAATGCCCGATTTATGTGCACTGAGTTACCCCATAGTATAATACCGTACTTTAGGACAGAAGCCACATATCCGTGGTAAGCAATTAGAGCAATAAGAACTGGTCGTCAATGGTGAATGTAAACACAACAGTGCACCTGATACTGTTCATTGATAAATAAGTCACGGCAACCATCCGCCAGCGACCACCCACCAGCGCGCTTGTCACCGGTCACCTGTCACCGGTCGGTGTGACTGTGACCAGTGGTGCGGAACGCAACGGTATTGTGCCGGCGGCTGACTGCGCTCTGCACACTGTTGAGGACTACAGCCTCAAACCTACAGTTTTACGCTATTTGAGAATACTACCGAGAGCAGGAGTAACGCGTAATGTTATTGAACAACACAATCACAACAAGGTATACAAACATTATACAAAGTAATACATACTATTTATTATAATTTACATAATATTAAAAGACAACGCGCACGATTAAACACAAAAGCAACCCATAAAAAGTATACAAAACAAAATAATAAAATAAAGAACAGCATCACGGGTACAATTGGAGATAATTAAACTTTTAAATAACAAAATTTACATGTTGTAATGACGACATTTGAAAAGACCAAAATGTACGGGTATGGCATAACAACATACATATTTACGTGACGATTTGGGTATCCATTCCATAAGTTACACATAGACATCTGAAACATAAGCAAGTAATTTTGAAAATGTCTCATTGACAACAACAGATAACCATGTCAGTTTGCAAAACAAACGGTCAACGTCGGGGTTCTCATAATTGTTATTATCACCGAAATTGAATCGCACAAGGTCTTCAACGGGTTGTATAATAGTACAGCGTCACCTCCCCTCGTCCTGATTGTTGGCTGTAAGCTGTAAGTGGGCACTGGGCTGTGGGCTGTGGGCATGTCCGTGATGTCCGCGAGTCTGCTAACGGTCTGTTTTGCTGGCGGCGCGGCGCGGCGCGTGCTCTGAATGCCAGCGCTAGGGTTCTCTGAAATCTGTCTCACTGTGTACATAGACTGTAGTAGTGCACGCTGGTTTGCCTGCGAAAAGGCTTTCCTTATTTTGGCAAGAATAATTCTGAACAATAATTTTACCTGATAGTGGAAAAAAAACTTACTCGCTTATTTACTCTCTTTTTAAAAGAAAGGAAGTTTATATCGGGACACTTCAATAGAAAAATTATAATTAATACCTACATAAATTTAAAGAGAAAGGTAAATAATTTTTGACGTCTACGAAATTTTCGGCAACTTGCTAATTAATTGTTGCACCTGATTTGACGTGGTTAAAGAATTTCATTGTTTAGTGTGGCCACTGCACACTGTGTTGTTAGACCGGAGGAACACAGCACTGACTCGACACTAAATATTTCCTGGGCAGAACCATTACCATAGCTATCAGTCTCACGAATGTTTTTCTTCATTGCAGGTATGTCGGTGTGCACGGCGCATGGTGGAGAATGCGCGTCGAGTCGTTTAAATGGCAACACAATTTGTACCGGGAACGCCTGCTAACTGGTACAAAAACCTGGGACACGTTAATGGCTCTTATTGTTTCGCGGAAGTGATGTGGTACTTGCTCCCGACCCAATACTACTCGTACTATACGACCCATACGTCGTCGATAGGTGCTCCGGCGAACCAGGTGTTTCAAGAAATTACTAAGGATTTATTGTAAAAAGAAAAACAATTTCGTTTGATTTTGTTTATTTTGGAAAATTAAGAGCGTCGAAAATGGCCCGAATAGCTTCGAGAAAAGGATGATACAGCCGTGCCGCTGTTTTGCTCGACTTGGCGGGGGCACTGCACTACCGTGCCCCCAGATACCAATTGCGTACACGAACTTTACCCTTTGTCTTTTTGGCGCACCGATATTGAATAAATTTATTTTGGTTGTTCACAAACTGAATAATCTGTTGGTTCTATTTTCTACATTTGTTGAAATTATACATTGTATAAAGAAGAGGAGATTTTTCGATGAAACATTTGTTACAAAACTTGACTTAATTTATATTCGTATCGTAAACTACATATAATATAACTAAGGGCCTGATAATAGTTACAAAATGAACAAAGCATATTCACAAACTAATAAAGCACCGTTAGTATTTTATTCAGTTGATATCTAGGCTGCTAGCAGTACTAGACCAGTACAATTCTGGTTGAAACCAATATTGTCCGACTCCACTACCGCTCTACGACATGGCCGAAAGACTTAATGGGCAGTAAGCTTTAAGTATTTATCAAAGGCAGTAAGTAATGAGGAAATTAAAACGTCTTCTTAAAGTGATTAGTCCACCGTTTACGGCGTTTAGTTATTTGTCATTATAGACGTTACAGCGAATAATTTTCTTGTCAGGTCTGCCGTCTGAGCGATCGATTATTCTGTTTACTGCGCATACCATCACATACCAGTCGCCACTGCACACTTGTTTATCTAAACGGAACGACTGATCGTTACGAAACTTCGGTTATTCGGCTTTACAGCGATTATATGTACACGATGTATGTATGAGGTGCTATGATACACTTGCTATGTCTACACACATACATTAGTGCACCGCGTGGTACAGTTTATCTGGACAAGTTGGGTTATCGGTCAGAAACCCGTGCACAGATGAACTGTGAGTTGGAATCGGTCAACGAACCGCGGTAACTAGATAGCTTCCACCACACTCCGTGGGATCTGTCTCGGTACCGAGTCTACCGACAGGAGGTCGGCTCTAGACGTGAGCGGTGAGGTCGTGAGCGCCGCGACATGAGGAACTTACCAAAAAGCAGCGCCCACTGCTCGCCCACCTCCCACACGTATGGCACTGACCTACACCAATGATAGGATAACTGCAGAAGGTACACTACTGTATTATTGTTTTCACTTTATTGCCTACGCGCTGCAAGTACCTAGCATGATGAGGATGTAGCCTAAACATCTGCTGGAAAACATCAAAATAAACACATCAATATGTCTTTCTCAGCCGAATCTATTGATCCTGTCATAGTCGATCAACTTCCGAGCCTTCGAGGGCACGTAAATCAGCGATATTTAAAATATTAATGATGATTAAAATATTTTTGGGCAGCAAAGCCTTGTTCAGTACTCAATTCGGTGTTTGATCTCTACCGGTCCGCCCATCGCAGTTGAGTGCGGTCAACATCTTCTATACGAGTATTTACGTAGGAGCTTAGAAATTAATAGGTTGTTTGTATCAAATAATTAACGAAATTATGGAAATTAAGAATATTTAAATTCAAGTCTTACAAAATATGAGTTCCAATGATATTGTCTGATTGAGTACAATTATTGGAACAACGTACTTGTAGTCACCTCTGCAACTGGCATAATCTGCACCGGTTGCCGTAGGTCGCGAATCGCGAGTGTCGCCACTTTAAATAACCGATTTATATCGACGCGTTAACTGGCAGCGATCTCTCCCACCAGTCCCCCGGATACCCAGCCCAGTCTCGTCGTCGCAATACTCGCAATCACTACGAGTTGATTATTGAATGGGATCTATTTATATACGTATTAACTCATGTGTGACATCTTGTTGACTTCGCTCTTTCGCGCTCGCATCTTGTTGACCAGGGCTGGCGATAAGGATAAAGCGACAAATAAACAGTCCACGGAGGGACCAGAGGGAGTCACACTACAATGATTGGTACGTTACAACAACAACCGCTAAGAGTCCAATTTTATGGGCGATGGACTAGCAGTACTGGTACAGATTGCAACCCCTCAGTACTGCACACAACACAGATGGTGTGATGTGGTGCGAGTGGTGCGACTGGCATACACCAGTATTTCAAGTGTGCCGCATGATTAACATTGAACCATTCTACTGCCCGTCTGCTACCTGCTGCTGTACAGGGGCACAATGTACGTTCGTAGCCAACATTTGAATTGTGTATTTATCGGTACTCTTATGTTATTATAAAATTTTTAAATACTCGTGAAAAACGGTATGGCTTTTATACTCCAGTTTATGTATTCATGAAAGCAATTACGGGAATAAATTAAATAGGCATTTAAATGCTTTTCCTTTACACCTAATATTTTAAAATGATGAATGAGTGAAAGCCGGTGGAGCAGGTTTAGTTTTCTGTAAAAATATTGCAGATTTTTTAATGTACCTATCACTGAATACGATGTAGGGCGAGAGAATGGAAGCGGTAGTAACGGATATAGATAGTTTTTACACCACAATATCGATTTTTTATTAAAGTAAAATAAAGCGGAGCCAGAAATTGCAAATCCTACATTCAATTATATTTGTAATCCAGAAATACACGTCACGTTACCGATGACTTTTTTTAGGTATACGTATGTTTACCTATACACACTCCTACGATGACTTGTCGTCGTTGACGCACTCATTATTTTAGTGCATCTGTGATTAAATAATTGTTAACCAACATACAACTAACTTAGTTATTTTCATTTCTGCGATGCTTGTGCTGCAAATGATCTCTCTCTAGGGATGACTGAGATTTTTTTTTATTCAGAATTCAAAATATTATATATTATTAGACATTATTATTATTATTAGATATTCAAAATGTTCAGGTAAGTAATAATTGTAAATAATTGTTAAAAGATTATGTTGCGTATTGGTTTAACTACTTGTATTAATTTACGTTATAATTCTCACGTCACGTCACGTCTCTCCGCTTATTTATATTATATTCACATTATTTTATTATTTACTATTTTTAACTAACGAAAAAAAGGAGGAGGTCCGATTTTGATAATTCTTTATAGTCGCCTATATCAATCGATGCTCTCCCTTTTTCCTATACCTTGAAATAATGGTGTTACTTTACTGATTTTCAGTGGCCCCAGGAATGACCCTTCTTTAATGCATATAATATACATATAAAGAGGCTAGCACTGAAGCCAATGGATGAATGAATGAATGAATGAATGAATTGAATGAATGAATGAATGAATTTATTTGCTCAAGTATGCGTACATATAAGGTCACAAATAATACATTAAAATCCAGCACACTTTGCCGGTGGAACCGGCGTACAAATGTCAGAATAGATTATTAAAAAATATATTATTAAAAAATATGATTATTAAAATAGATTATTAAAAAATATGGAATAATGATAATTCTAATAACTACTATTTAATTACTAGGCGCAACACACACATGGCAGGTAAACGCGCCAATCGGTGACGTGTTGACACGCTCGCTAAATACATGGTGAAGTGGAGAGAGATGAAACAATTATGCAATAAAGTGCAATATACAATGTTGTAGCGGCGGTCTGTGTGACGCGTGATAACAAACGTTACACGTAACACGAAACTGTATTATTCATGAACGTAAATATATCTTCAACATCTGAGGCGTGTGGTCCAAGTCAACACATGTACCGATACTACTGACTACACTTTTAGTAAAGGCTGCATCAATTATTTTATTACAAATCCACAGATAAAATTTTGATGGTGAGTGGGTAAGAATTAAGGAATAAAAATAGGTAAATCAGATGAGATGAGATCTTTAAGTAGTATTTTTAATGAACAAATGATAAACGAGCTGACGATTCACCCGATGGTATTATAAGTAGCTATCGTTGCCCATGGACATCAGTAACACCAAAAGCATCACTGATGCGTTGCCGGCCTATAAAGTGAGAAGAAAAAGCAAGAAAGAACTGGCTCTCAAACTCCCAGCCGGAACACGACGAGTCGTTTAACGGTTGACTCAAGCCTGCGACGTTGGATTTGGGTTAGTATTGTCAGTCGTCCTAATTAGGGTAAATGAAAAAAATATAATTTTGTAATCAGCTTAAAAGTATTAAAATATGCCACTTGTAGTGTGTTTTTATATAATTACATGACATAATTGCCATAATGCCGCAACAACAAACAAATCATTGGAAAACCGACAAACAAATTATATCTGTACATAACCACGCTCCTAACAATGCCCTTGTTACTGTTTACTTTACTAGAAGAATTTATATTTTTGCAGTAGCCCAGGAATAAATTATGTGACATTAAAAAAAATTACCTCAATTATAGAACGCTGAGAACTAAATCCGCTGTGCGCTAGTACCTGGAGGCGCGTTGCATAAAACGCGCCCGGCGCCGCGGCGTACCGCGACCAACACTTTCCCAGCGAAACCGAGATCCACTCGCATGTGACCGTGACGTGTGACGTGTGACGAGTGATGTGACTTGAGATGCTCACGTCCACTTTCAGCTATTGATCTGAACATTTGGAGACTTTCTGTAGTTTTGACTTAGTGGACATAGACTTCGCAAGGGACTTCGCTTTGTACATTATGATGATACCCATGTGTATCGTGAAATTCATGTACGAGAAACATACTAAATAGATACTGGATTATCGCGTAATAAATTATTATCATCTGTAACATAAGACAGATTTTCTACTTCAGTCACAAACTAATACATCATGTCTCGTTAGTCGTAGCATTATCACACGTTTCTTCAGTAATAATAATAATATGTATATTCACATTCCAAGCCTAATTTATCAAATTATGATTACATTTTTTTATAAACACTGTAACACTTACTCGCTCAATTCGAGATGTACATTCCATATTCTGATATTTCTGATATTTATTATTTTCAAGCGTTCTATAAAGTAGAAGTAAGTAAATTCATTAAATTTATCGTTATGTTAACGTTGACGATGATATTATTATGGTGATGCTGAGGCACTGTAAATGTCATCTGCAAATTTTAAATAACTACATAGTATGTATGTACATTCATCCTTGGCTAATGCCTCAATCAATTGTGATTTGTGCGGCATTCTATTGTCACAACTTTTTAGGGTTCCCAAAGGGTATACAAAGAGTAAAGGGGGGACTCCCCTGTGGTGAACGGACGGATCGTTCCGCGTTCGTTGACACTCAAGTGTCAATTTTGTACAATGTCATTTTACAAAATGTACTAAGTAACTTACTATAACCACAGAAGACATAACACCTAGTACTATAACTGCCATAAAAACAAAATAAAAGCTAAATAAAGTTGAAAATAAAAGGAAGTGTCCACTGCCCATAAAGAACCATGCTTTTTCGGCACAGTGATAATGCTTTTTTGTATCCTGTTCAAGATAATAATATCTTGAACAGGATACATAAGTATTTCTTTTATAAAACAAACAATATAATGTAATACACATCTCTGTCTCTAAACGCTCCCTATATTTATTTAACAGTCACTTAGATTCCCTCATCATACAGTAAAACCACGCGATTTAACCGCTGCGTCCGTAATTTTCTTTAGTAACATCATGCTCTTTTATGGAATTTTATAAAAGACTCCAAGTCCAAGGTGATCAAGTCCGCTGTCGGTTCAAAAAATGACATTAAATACGACGCCACTCTTGATCGAGGCCTTGAGATAAGCATGATTAAGGACATACATTTAATTCTGACATAAACAAACAAATCTGTTTCTAAGTATTTCATGACTTCATCGTTTGATGATGTAGTTACAAATGTGCTATAAATGGACTTAAATATGACATAATTATATCAGCATTACAGGTGGTATAGGGCTGCAACTACTATCAATAATATATTATAGGTACAACGGGTAAAAACCAAGCCATATTCTTTGTATACAGCGACATGTCTCACCGTAGTACAAAAATAATTAGCGATAGTTCGATTTGGTATTACACCAGGTTTTAGATCGATCCCGATATCCGAATTTTATACCTGATAGACCTCAGTATAATGTAGACCGTATACATCGTCCTTTTTCAGTCGGTTCACTCCATCACTCTCTACTCGGTCTCGGTACATTAACGCCATTGCACGTCGTCTGTGACGAAACACGTTAAAATTCCACAATTCTCATGCAGCATACTCCGCACCTGCAACAAAAACGCCATGTGATACGTGTGATATGATTCCCATTCCATCCCGTGTAATTATCGTAATAGTGTATGTGAGGACATACACTGCAACGGGCCGTCATCCGTTGATGTGAAAGTATTTTTAATTAGTTTTAGTTTATTTAAGAGCTTTGTTTTCATTTCTTTTTTCACAAAATTATAATGTCGCTCTGTAAAGCAACTAAACATTTTAAAATTGCTATTGTATAATATGTTACAAAGCTAATGTATAAGTTTTTTTTTTACTTAAAATAAGGTAATGCTTGACCACAATCCCACCTGATGGTAAGTGGAGATGTGGTCCAGGATGTTGAGCGCATTAACTTAATAAAAGCCTAAGGCATAGGTGGGCGGGAACGCAAACGCAAGCAAGCTATTCCAATCCTTCGCGGTGCGCATAATGAATGACGATGAAAACCGCGTCGTAACGACGGAAGGGTGGATACCCGCCGTGTGTCCGCGTGTCCAATGATATTTGTCGTGTCGTTCGATGGAGGAACCGAGAAGGGGAAATTAATTCAAATAATTCTTGCTCTAGACATTAGAACTATCAGACTGCTTTGAAAAATGAAAGAAACATCAGCTAGGTATGCAAATTGTAAACATGTAGGCCATACTAAGTATCATTACTGATATGAACTATTAATAAACGTGGCCAACTCACTGTCGTTGGAGGACTCGTTTGATTTAATCAATGCAAGCACAAACAAATGACATGTACGAAAATGATTATTCAAAGTAAAAATGATTAGCGAATGTGATGCGCGTAGTGAAGTTGATTAAAACGTAGCACCGGAAAACTGTAATTTGTGGTTGTGCCGGATAATGACTGCAGTTTTTACATGCTCCCCGCTCTGCGACCGCGTGCGGCGCGGCGGCGGCGTGCCTCGCGCTACCTGTACCGTAGTAGTTGTTTTGACGTACAAACATTATGACTCTGACCAATGCAATGGTTGTATTGTTATTTCGACTCTACATCAAGCTACTACACGGATTTATCTAACTTAATGGTGGCCTCTACAGGGCCCTAAAGCAAACTACACCAAATAGCTCTAGAGCTTTGGTGGAAGGATTCCTGGCCAACCCAAGAAACGGAACTTTTTAAATTCGAAGGCTTCCATTATGACGGTTAATATTCGCAAGTCAGGAAGATCTCATGAAGTTTAGCCACTAGTGTTCACCCATTGCTTCTCGACCATTATGTACTATAGGATGTCCAGAGATTGGTATTCTTGACAATGGTTACGGCAACAATACGTTATATTGTCACAATGATAAGAGCGCGTGAATTACTCATCATTAAAAACCGTTATTTAGCGTACAGCGTACACCAAAAACAGCTGAATAAACACTCCCAGAAACTATCGACCGCACTACGACACCGATCGTGCGTGACTAATGGACCGTTCAGGAAGCAGGCCCAGAAATAAACTTGACAAGTGTCTGTTTGGTAAAGCCGGTAATGGCTGGTGTTGATGTTAGCGGCCATCCCCGAGAGCTGGGGTTCACGGGGTGGCCGAGAACACTTTACCATCTATTTTTATGTATGTAACACTATTTAATCTATTTATACATCAGTCCGACGCGATGACGACGAGGGTTAGGGCGACGCGACGTGACGGCGCGGGGTGGCGAGGTGTTAATGACGTCACTAAAACTAAGTAATTGGGGTCCGTTTATTGAGACTTGAGAGCAGCTACGTGGCTGGCTGTTATCACTTAGCTCAGCTCAGCGTCTATCGGAAACACACTTAGTATGTACTCGTATGTTAGTTTGGTAACTTGACGGCCACTGATTAGGTTACAATATATGGAATAGTCTGTGTTGTTAGGGTTTAGAATTAACAATAAACTATTTGATTAATACTAGGAATAAAGACGCCATTATTTTTGTAATTCGCCGAACTCCATGGCGCCGGCATCAGTCAACACACCTTAGTTGGCTGGTTTCGGGTTTCGGGTGAAATATTACTGTGAGAAAGAACAATGAACAAGGGATTGATGTTGGTCGATCTGGAGACCGGCCCAGGACTGCCCAGGAGGGCATTCTATCTTAGACTGGGAAACGAGTAATACGGGTGTTTTGTAATCATTCTAAATTGTAGAAATAGTTTAAGTCAAAAATAGTTTAAGCAAGAATTAATTGTAAAATACCTTATTTTAAAAGATGTGTAGAGGAGTTTCTTTCGCCATTTCTTCTCCTCTTGAATTAGACACCTTTGTGAAATGGCGATTTAAGCACAAAAGAATAAATGAGTGAAAATATCCCAGTGCTTTTATTCTACAACACTAGTCGTCTGGAGTCGAGTTTATAGTGTGTCACGTAAATTGTAAATCAAGTCATTGTTCATCAAACTCAATCTTGAAGATTTTCGAGGAGCTTTTCATAGCCAAATGAAAAGAGGTTGTGTCAAATTAATTCATGTATTTGCTCACTAACAGAACAAGCATCGCAGTAAAACTAGGTACACGCAATCAAACCCCTACCAATGTTGCTCGGTGTAAACTATTTCATTTATTATAACAATTTCCACAATGATAAACTGCAATAAGCAATATTCAATTATTTCTACAGACCTTACTTCAGTCTGAACAAAGAATAACTGCAGAATATAGAAAACCTTTGTTACGACACTTGCAGTTACTGTTTGTCTGAATCTGAACAAAAACATCTCGCAACAACACACGTTCAATATCTCGTCGAGTAGGAGAGGGCGATGCCCTTTGTGTCGTTGTCTCATTTCATATACAAAAAACGATAACAATCATATAAAGTAAATTCTCATCTGAAATTGCTTCACGGAGTCCGGACCGCCCACATTGTTATCAGATTTATCAACGTTTGTCGTGTGGCGTAGAGTGCAAGAGACCGCGGGTTTTCAGTGTTCATTTTGAAGCCAAGCCAATAGCCCTAAAATTCTATCTAGACTCTAGGACTTTACCTCTTACATAAGAAGTTTCGGACCACTGATGTAACTACTAAAACGAATGTACCTAATTCGTTTAGTAGTTATAATTTAGTTTATTACTATAAACACAGTTATAGAGTATAAACGTAATACCCGCTACTCGCTGGCAGCTGTTGCTTGCGTCGGGCGGCCGTTGTCGACGTCTCAATCGGTCGCCCGGTCGCCGGTCGGTCGGTCATTCGACAGGCGAGTTTTTCATCGGTTCTGCACAATCTGCAATTACAAACCACTCGCCTACTGCCTACTCGCCTCTACACCTGCCGTTTCAAATGATGTACAGTTTAGTACAACAGTACAATGTAGTTCATAATAAAGTAATTGTTATAAATGTAGAAGTTCAAGAGGGATTGGTCATGAAAGACTCCAACTCACTTGGCTATTACTACGGTAATTATATTATTGAAACCGTTTCGCAGGATTCTGGCCAGTTCCAATGGCATCCTGAGAGCAATTTGCTGATAGGCTGACTGTCAGTACACGAACCAGTGCCGTATGCTTCATGTTTTTTTTACACAAATAATGCTTGTCCACAATCTCACCTGATGGTAAGTGGAGATGTGTTCCAAGGTAGTGAGCACATTAACTTAGTAAAAGCCTATTCACTCTTTTCTTGAAGACATCCACATCATAGGCAGGCGGGAACGCCGACGCAGGCAAGTTATTACAGTCCTTGGCGGTGCGTATAACGAATGACGAGGCAATGTGATGACAATTAGGTTAGGTTAGTATCGTTTGTAGTGTATTAACATTAGCTTTTTAAGTTATTTGGTCGAAATATTTTTATTTTTTAGTTTATTCCAGTTTCAAGTTAATTATGTATAAAGTGGTAGGTAGGTAGGTAGGTACTGATTAATTAATGCTTATAAGTCAGGCAACAAGTTGACAAATTACGTTGGCGTGCATTAACAAGATGAATGGTACCACATAGAATAGCTGGTGTCGTAGCCGCTCACACACAGACACACACAGACACACACACGTGCCGCGTGAAGCTTACATTTACATAGTTTTTAATAAAAACTTTTTATGTTACAAAGTTACATCCGTGAGTATACTTGGTAGTCGTACTCAGAGTGAAGTGGACTGATTGCTGTTTTCATTGAGAGAAAAATATGTACAGTGTAATGCTTTTATATTCAGTGATGCTCTGAAAATAAGTAGTTTTCACGCAAAATAATTATAATTCAAAGATAAAAAAATTCTTTCCTAATTTAGGTAAAAATATTAAAAATGCATGTGGCATATTCTCTAACATTCTTACTCCAGTACATGATAGTTGCCAATAGGTTAGGAACTAGCTTGAGTTTGAGTAAGAGTTTATGAATGTTTTCTTCTGTTATTAAATCCGGGATTAGAATTCTCGGGCTCTCGGGAGCACTCGCCGAGAACGTTTGTTAATTCCACACAGTAAAAACACATTGCACCTGCCCCGTTGTGGAGTAGTGGACCACCCGACGACCCTCGCAACCGTCCGATCCTCGTTCAACTGTGGACCGTAAGTTGTCAGCCGTAAGGGTCAAATAGAAGTTGTCGGCAGAGCAGTGCTGCTCCCCTGTTATTGTGTTCACGGTCCATTTAGAGCGACAATTGAGTTGTCAAGTGGTATTGTACTCTGTCCAGGCGGCATGCGGCAGGCAAGTGCGTCGTACCTTTGTCTTTGGGTAGCTACAAGTAACGGTGCTACGGTCGGTGGCGCTTGCTGTTATTGCCTGCTGCTGATGACGTGGGCCGGAAGTCGTCTCTCTGACAGGTGTACGAGTATATTGGAAACTTACGTAATCAATTGTACCCTACCGACTTAAGCAAAAAAAATATGCATATAGGAATACTTATCTACTGTTTATTGCATTTTTGTGTTCCTGATTATAGACTACACCTACGTGAATGTGGAACCGACTGAATTAGAAGATTCACACTCGTAAATCAGAGGCATAATTATACCCTGGCACGCCGAATGAAAACATCATTAGCGATTGAAGATCCTTTGACCCACATCATTGGACTGATCTTTTCGCTGCAAGCTGCCTCCACGCCGACGCCTACGCCCACGCCGCGTGATGGATGTGGGAAGCTGTCGGCTGCAATCTATTGCACATTTGTAGTGCATCATCGTGCCATCAATAGTTGAACGCAGGGCACTGGCCGGCGCCGGCGCGACCTCACAATTTTCCCTTTCATACATTCAACACAGGGTTGGCAGAGTGTTGTATTGATTATGAAAATCGTTAATTTGTCGGACATCAGCAACACCAAAGGCATCACTGATGCGTCGCCGGCCAAAAAGAGAGTAAAAAGAAATAAAAGCAATTGTGTGGTTTTATGAAACCACGGTAGGTATAAGTGAAACTTTTTTTCGTATTGTAGACATTTAACTAAAAAAATTTGGATAAATATTCGATTTAGGGTATTAAAAGATTTAGGGTATTAAAGGCAAAAAAGGGTATTAATGTGGCGGCGCCGTATTGGCCTCGGCTGGTCTGTCGAGCGCCTTTCACTTTACCCCCACTCCGCGGTCGACCGTCACGCGACATGCGACACACAGACCAAAAAGTTTGAGACGATATAATAAAAGTTTCACTTTAAAGTTTAAAATACCTGGCTTTCAAGCCTTTACAAAGAACACGGCGGTCGGCGAGACATTTGGCGGCTGATTTGAGCAAAAGATTATGTTTTTATGATAAGATCCAGAAAAAAAAAGGATAGTCTGATGGTACTTAAGTGGTCACGACCACTTATCACATTACAATACCAGAGGTGTAATATGTTTGCTATTCATAAAGGTCGCAAAGAATCGGTGTCGGGCCTCACTGAGGACTGTTCAGAAATGCAAGCGAAACACGTACAAAAACTTCGCTAAATCATTATAGGCAGAATAAAATCCTTATTTTTATAATTATTGTCGCCACAGTCAGAGGTGATCAACTTTTCCGAATGGATGGATGAAGCCACAACGGAAACTATAATTCTATGACGGCTGAATTCGTAATTAGCAGGCTGGTGTCACAAAAGTAACTAAGTAACTATTGACGTCACTTTGCAGCATGTCATTGCTAAGTACTGACTGTTCACGGCTCTAAATTATCAATAACGAACACTTCAAGACTGAAAATCCTTCACTCGAGGAGAGTTTTACACAACCCTACCGAGTGATGTCACTCGATCAAAAGGTGATGAGAGAATGGCATGAGGTCGATTTGCGGTGGGTGACGTCACCAATCAGATGACACAATCCTTGTTGTCCCGGATATAATGGCAACAAAATGATCTATTATAATAGTTATTACTTGGAAGTTTCCTGAAACGGTTTGAGTGGAATTGTAAGTGACTTTTACTAATACTTCACATAACACATTCATTTCACTATGAAATCATTTCACCGGAGGCTGATGATCAATACAATGGAAACTTGTATTTTCGCCACAACGTGGTTGAAGGGTTTTATATACAAGTTTATAGATGTTGGCAGTAGTCCTGTTTGCCATATCTAGTGTCCCGTGATCGATTACCGATTGGTGCAGATATTTATGTGACAGGCATATTTTTAATGGGAGTTGACTTGTTTATTGGACTGCTTTATACAATCATTCTATACTATAATATATAATAATAATCTATTTTATTTTTATATCTTTTCAATTTGTTCGAAATATTTCAATTAAATCTTACCTACCCGTTACTACTGCAATTTATTATGTATGTGTTTGTGCACTGTTCCTACCTGTTACCTCTAATTGTTTATACGGAGCAGGCAGATGGCCGAGCTATTGTCACACAGGCCAGACTGAAAATCGGTGTCGTCTCGTACGACTTAAGCCGAGTCTGGACCATTTCGAAGGACTTGCTGCAGCGCAGACATCATTTGTTACTGTTTTTTCTTTTTTTTTAAGATTAGGGGTCTTATGGCCTTATTCATAAAAGGTTATTTTTTTTTTATGGGTGATGGATGTATTTTCATACGTTTTGTCGTTTTCATAGGTAAAAGACTAAAAATTCCTTTATCTTTGCTTGTTTTTGTGAATAAGGGAGTGAGACTCTTAGATTTTATTGTTTGTGCTTTGCTCCTTCGAATAAATGCTTTTTCTTTCTTTCTTTCTTTCTATACGGCCCTCGGCCTCAACAGCAACTTCATTTCTTCCTTTGCCTTTCTCAGATCTTCGTTAATGTGACTTAAGTGTGGGCGACAGTTACCAGAGGCCATTAAGTATTATCCAAGTTCTATGGAGTACTTCTCGACTTCCTGGAGGGACCGCGCGAACACAACGACAACTTGCATTATTTAAATTGGTCTAATTCGGCTTCGTTTACGCTACTATAAATCACATTAAGAGCACCGCTTCTAAATGATTCGTAATTTGTAGGAGGCTCAAGGAGCTGTTTAGTAGTCGGTTATTTATAGATGAAGTGGAGACCGACCTGCCGGCTGCCGGCTGCCGGCTCCGCGCCTCAGATGGACTGCGCTCATCAAACGTCACCGTGACGAGACCGATCAGGAATGCTCGCAGCTCACGCGTGTGCGAGTCGTATGCAATTATGTGATGGACATCTGTGGGAGGGGTGGGTTCGAATGTGGAAATTCATTTTCTTCTATATAGGGTATTAGTAGGTATAGGGTATAGCGAATACCTCAATAAGCCGAATATTTTACTTTTCCGTATATTTGTACTGAAATACCAAAGTAGACGTGTAGGAGAAATCTTCAAAACTTATCCGAATTCTTACACTTCTTATGCACTAAAATTCCCCACGGCAGCCTATCAAATTATATTTCAATCAGTTCTTGCGTCGCATGTCCTCCTCCATAGAATTTCAACCTCACAGTCTGTTACACTTGCTGAACTTGGGTATACATCCACGCATCCATGTCAGCTAAAACATTCAAAGGCGGAAAACGTACCAAGACGGTAGCCACCAAAACCAGCTAATGGCCTCATAGGAAATCGTGCAGTAACTTTCAGATCCTTAAGTTGATATAAAGTTACGGCAGCGCATTATGCTCTTGGGTGCAATCTTCAAAATACAAAGTGTTTTATTTTCCTCTTGCTTACTCCACAGTATGAACACCCCCTTACACTCTGAGACGAGAGTTCTTATTTGAAGTGCTTGCTCGTTCATTTAGTGCCGTTTACTGAGAGGGGTGAGGGGCGAGGGGCCCAGGGGATCTGTGGCAGTTACGGACTAATTGGTCGTTTGAAATAAGATGAAGGAGATGAACTTGAAAGGAAATCATTATTTTCAGTTTGATTATAGAAATGTAAAAAGAGAAAGAACTTTGGAACGCTTGTTACCAACATCGCTTTTTTGATCCGAATATTTTGCGGATTGCGATCCAAAACGAAAAACACATCGAAATAATGTGTCTAGTTTCATCCATCACTATTCTAGATCGAGGCTAGCTCTGTGTGACACACATACGAGTAGTTAACAGATTGAACAATCAAAACGCATATGCGCATGTCATGTGGCGGTGGTGTCGACGACGATGGCGGATGGCGGAAGGACGTGGACAATTTGCCGCGCTCGGGAAGCCCAAAATTACCAGTTGAATATGTTGTAAACGGCCGGTGAATAGGACTCTGTGGACTGTGGACATCGGAAAATGTGCTGGGCGGACGAATGACCGCGCATGCTTCTGTGAAGTGACTCTGTCCCCGTGAAGCTGTAAAGGCCACTAGGGCCAACAGGAACTGTATTCGAAAAAAAATTACAGAGGGCTCATATGCACAGTTTCCCGAGTTAAATTGGTGTGTTGGGGAATTTAAGGAGTCGAAAACTTCACACATCTTCCTGATCGTTATGGGAAACTCTTGGTATGCAAGTCCCTCTTCCCTCACCATTATATTTAGCCTAGACTTGATGAGTGACAGTTACATTTGGTATTTTGGTTTACAGTGATACAGGTTTATTATTATGGCCGGTTCCTATTACTTGGACACCCTAGCAAGTAAAGATTTTGAAAGAAATCAATTTGAAATCGGAATATAGTCAAGGCGTGTCCATGGTATACCCACGACACGGGAAATCTGTGGGGCTACTTGTGTGTAGCGTTATTTATTTAGTTTGTTTGTTTGAATAATCACCTACTTCGCGTTGAGTGGTTCTATGTTCTAAACTTCGTACTGTGTAAACTGACATACAAAAGCTTAGAATAATGAATAAACTACAAAAGCATACCTAAAGTGTTAGATCAGTCCTCTTAGCGTCCACGTTACGTTAGTATTTCAGGTAATATCCACCAAACCAAAATTCACCTCTCAACCATTGTAAATTGAGCCTTACTTCTTAGTTTCATAGTTTAATTCATGTTGCAAATACTTGTAGTAAACATCGAAAAGTTATTCAAAAGTGAATCGTAAGACGTGGTATTAATGTGAATTTTCCGGTGTGTCGTTATGTGTTGATCAAGTTAATGTCCGTCTGTTTGCGCTGCCGGTTGATGTATCAGCGCTAATCACCAGAAACAACCGTGAGAATGTGTACTCGATTCATTATAGCCGTGGGGTTCCTTATCAGTTCCTGCTTTATTTCGTTATTGTGGAACTATATGTGTGAAGGTCACGATGGTATTCACGTGGCATTCAGTGGTCAGGGCAGTCAGTGTTATTTCATGAGTACAGCCGAAAACAAGCAGACGAACCACCTTATGGTAAGTGATCATCATTCGCCCGTCGCCCTTGAACATCAACAACAACAATTACAACATCGATGTGTTTTCACTTTTCTGCCAAGAAAGAAAAGAACTGGCTCCGACGAAGTCTACCAGCACGGGGCCGCTTCTATTGCCTCTTACCAAATCCTGTTCTGCTGGCATGGAATTGGGGATATATCAGTAAATAGCGCGTGAATCTTAAATGTTAAAAAAAAAAAAAAACTTATTTCCTTAAAAAGTTTATGGAGATGACGGTGCGACGCCAAACGGCCAAACTATTCTTTTTGACCAAATGTAGGGTTTGCAGATTTTAAGGCTTCAAGAAAATCCATTAAATTTGGTAACCTTTGGTAACCTTAAAGATCTCTTATCTTTATTATCTCACCGTAAAAAGAGAACATAAATATTTTTAATATCACAAATTCAATTAAAATACTAATTAATGGTGTCATGATTTAAATTTTCAATGCCTTTATGGAGTTTTACGACCGTCAGTGTATTTTTAGAGAATCTTTTATGGAGTGTCTACAATACTTCAATCATTAAAAGTATCCACTTATTATTTGATTGTTGTATTGTAGGTGTTTTATTGCTGTGTTTATTCGAAACGTGCATCGATAATAAATCGAATCTAAAATCATGAAAATAATAATCTTGAATTAAAATTTAAAAAAACCCCGATAGTTGTTTTTATACTAAACATACCTAAGAATACTTTTTATTCTCACCTTTCAGATAAAAAAAAACTAGATCAAAATCGGTTCATCCGTTTGGGAGCTACAGACATACCTACAGATACACAGACACACAGATATACAGATACGTCAAACTTATAAACACCCCTTTTTCGTGGGGGTTAAAAATAGGAATTTATAACTCTCATCTACTGTTCATATCAAAGTAAATTAGAATAAGTTTGCACTAATTGAATTATGAACTTGATTGTTACATTGGTGTCATGTAACCGTCATAATCCAATTAGCTATGAGCAGTAATCATGTCGGAGAGCAGTCATTACAGTCTGTCTTGACACGACAATGGAGGGCTCGTGTCACCTAATGAACGGTTGGAATATAACTGTAAATCTTTACGTCAGTCAAAGGACGTAGACATAAGTTGAAGGATACGTATTGCATATCAACCCCTTGTTACCATGGCTGGCAACTCCTCGGTGACTTCTATGGTATTGTTGATGTCCATTATTGCTACAACTTAACATATTCTATGCCATACTATTCTTATACCTTGCTTGCTAATGATACACGATACACGGAAATCT
The DNA here is from genome assembly GCA_963932265.1 of Thymelicus lineola. Lineage (NCBI taxonomy): Eukaryota > Metazoa > Arthropoda > Insecta > Lepidoptera > Hesperiidae > Thymelicus > Thymelicus lineola. The sequence goes on along the minus strand of OZ010705.1, from coordinate 11,536,199 downwards.
CACAAGTCATTGTCATAAATCCAATTGTCTGTTTATATCGGTAACACGTTTTTGAATAAAAATCTGTTGACTTGAGTTTCACATGGCGCGATGGCGGCGTGTGCGTGAGGTCGTGTTTTATGATTTACATAACATATTCTTCGGACCTATATATGTTTGCATAATAAGTTATGGTATATAAGTTGCAAAATGTTATTGTATAAAGTAGGTAAAGTGCATGTTGTTCACGGTTCAGTTGTTCTATGCAGTTCTGTTCAGCGGAGACGGGGCCGCGAAAAGAGCGATTTATATTTAAAAGGTGTATTTGTTTTGTACATAATTTATTTAGTTTAAACCGTAATGCAGTAAAACATAAGGATTTGCAAATGACACACTTTTCTTCTAGTCAACAAAATTATATCCCGCCTTGTTTTTTATGGAAATGCCGCCAAACAAGCTGACTGATGGTAAGTGGCTATCGTCGCCCATAGACATCAACAACACCAAAGTCATCACTGACGCGATGCCGGCCAAGAAAGAGAAGAAAAAGAAAGAAAGAACTGGCTCTCAAGCCCCCAGCCGGAACACGACGAGTCGTTTCGCGACTGGCTCAAGCATGAGGGTGCATCTTGTTAAAGTTGTTAACCTTAAATTAAATTAAATTTAAATTTTAAGGTGTTAACCCGGGTAGGAGCAATTCAATCGCGAATCTTACGACACCCGCCCTTACGACCCCCATCCTGCGTGAGATTGCATTGGGTTTAGTTTTGTAACAGGTAACTGGAAGCCTCCCCAATACGGCTAGTTTAGTAGCTCAAGCCTCAACGTTCTCACGGCAAGCCAAGCGCCGCACCGCGCCGCTGCGACGTGTGAGGAATACGAGCCAGCCTATTGTATTTCAACTGCGATTTTCAAACAAAAACGCTATTGACGGAAACAAAATATATGTACCTAATACATTTTAAATAATTGTGTTTGTACGGTGCAGGCGCCGCTGACGATAACAATAAACGTTCAAACTTACCCATCCCCTGGTCCAGTTCATGGTCTTGCGAGCAGTGTTGCCAATTTAGCCCTTTCGGGGCTAGATCTAGCCCTTTTTACGGGTTTTCAGCCCCTGAAATATTTTTTTAGCACCTAGCCCAATTTCTAGCCCCAAAATCATTTTCCGCTATCTTGAAAAAAAAGGGATAAATTCAGGTTTTCCACGAAGTTTTTGATGCAATCGATCGAAAAAACGACAAAATGTAGTGAAAGATGTCGAAAAACATTACCACTATCATACTTGTAGAGCGTCTGATGACTTTTTTTTTTTTTTCGCCGTCACCTCTGATAATTAAGCAATAGCCCCTATTTTCAATGTATTGGACGATTCTAGCCCTTTTTTAAACTGTGTTTAGCCCCAAAACCTGATACCCAGTTGGCAACACTGCTTGCGAGTCTTGAGTCTTGCGAGTCCTACAAGTCTTGCAGGCGGTATCGACAAGAACCCGTAGCCCGGTAATTGACATTTATGTGGCCTGAACGATTGCCATGGCCAAACGTTGAGCCCGTGTTCGTTCCCTCAACAAGGCCTATACTATATTATACTATACAATGCTATGCAAGGCTGTTAAATAATCTGAGATCTGCCTTATTTTATGAGTATTCATGCTCCTCGCATTGAGACGCGAGTGTCGCGAGTCCATCAGTCAGAGGACTCAGGGGGATGACGAGAGTGTTTTGTCATTTTTGTCATTGGAAAGCCCCATGTCCCTGTGTGCGAGTGGACTAGTTAGTTGACCAGCCGTTGTCGATGTGGTCTCCGATTACATGGAACGGAATGTTTGAGCGGCGCCGCGCAGGCCGCGCTGATCACAGCGAGCGCTCCGCGGAATACAAACTGCTTTGCTTACCACCAGTGACATTTTTACTGGTTCTAGTTTATAACCGGTGCCTTGTCTTGTAAAAATAGCGCGTTTGGGAGGTAAGTTTTTCTAGTTTTGTTTAAAGTAGGTACCTACGTTGATCTTCAAGGATTTACCTTATTGAAGTGACGAAATGTAAAAAACCGTGTGTTGCTTGCCTAGTGCTATAGTAGCTGCCAAATTGCAAATGAAGTAATTATACTTACTGTTTCATTGTCCTACTTATGTTACAGAATACTTATTATATTATAATAGTAACTTATTGGGACTCATGTTTTTGTTTGAGATCTTTCCATACACATGTAGTCACGTCACGTCACGTCGACTTAGAGCTACTAAATCAGCATTTCTCTAATACGTCTAGCATGGATGTTAATGCTAAAAACGCAACGTTAAATTCTTTTTCTAATGTTTTCCCTCCTGACAATCCATTATTTAATTTTTCTCAATTTAATGATCGTGATGTTAAACAGAGCGTAATGTCCATTCATTTTGATGCAATTGGCAGTGATAGCATTGGTCGTAAAATGATCATCCCTATACTCGACCTCATCCTTCCTACTATAACACATATCCTTAATTCTTCTATTACCTCTGGTGTTTTTCCTACTCCCTGGAAAGACGCTTTAATAATTCCTCTTCCCAAGAAGACCCTCCACTTTTTCCGATTACCGTCCTATTTCCATTCTTCCTTTCTTTTCAAAAGTGTTTGAGCGTCTTATATATCAACAGTTATGTTCCTATCTTACCAATTCTAATCTATTAAATCCTCTACAATCCGGTTTCCGCCCTGGTCATAGTACGACTACTGCATTGCTGAAAATTACTGACGATATTCGACTGGGAATGGACAAGCGGCAAGTCACGGTGCTCGCACTACTGGATTTTAGCAATGCATTTAACACTGTCGACCATGACTTAATGCTAGCCACATTGCGTTCTGTTAACATATCTCCGACTGCAATTGAGTGGTTTCGCAGTTACCTTCTGAAGCGTCGGCAGCGAGTTCGGGTTAAGGATACATATTCTTCCTGGTCTCGTATTGCCGCGGGGGTACCGCAAGGTGGCGTGTTGTCTCCTCTCCTCTTTTCTTTGTTTATAAATTCTATAAGTCTCCATTTATCTTCTTCCTACCATCTATATGCTGATGATCTGCAGATCTATAGACAAGGCAAAGTTGAAGACCTCCCGGCAGTTATCGGAGCTGTAAATAATGATCTTGCGAATATATCAGAGTGGAGTCATTCGCATGGCTTATTAGTTAATCCACTTAAATCCCAAGTTATCATCATTGGCAGCCAACGGATGATTAGTAAAATCGATTGGAACCAAGTACCTCCGATCATCTTTGACAAAACTATAATTCCTTACAGCGACAAGGTCAAGAATCTAGGGATTATTCTCGACAGGACTTTGTCGTGGGGTCCCCAAGTCAACGAGGTCAGTAGAAAAATGTTTTCGGTTTGTAGATCTCTTCGGAGGCTTCGTAATTTTCTTCCTACAGCAACTAAAATTGCGCTCGCTCATTCGCTGCTCTTTCCAATTCTTGATTATGCCGACGTATGCTATCTGGACTTAACAGAGGAGCAACTGAATAAGCTTGAGAGACTTCAAAATCTTTGCATCCGGTTCATATTTAATCTTCGGAAATATGACCACGTCTCCGAATTTCGCACAAAGCTCAAGTGGCTCCCAATCCGCCTTCGCCGGGATACTCATATTCTTACTTCTCTTTTTTCTGTGCTATTCAATCCTATTGCACCTGATTACTTAAAGTCACTTTTTTACTATCGACATCTTGCTAACGATCGTTTTCTACGATCTTCTACTAATCTAGCCCTAAGTTTTCCACAGTGTTCTACTACCTTCTTTGCTAAATCTTTTTCAGCTAGGGCTGTTCAACTTTGGAACTCATTGCCGCTGCCTATTCGCCGTGCTCAATCAATAAATACTTTTAAAAGCAAAGTTAAAGCGTACTTTCTTTCGTCATAAGCTTGAAGACCACTTCGCTATAATTGCTATTATATTACCTTCTTTCTAATTTTATAACTTTCTGTATATTAACTTCATTCATTCACTAGCACTCGTACACCACTACTTTGTATCTTTATTAAAGTGTCCTCTTCCCTAAGGTTGCCTGGAAGAAATCGCTTCTTAAGCGATAAGGCCGCCTGTTGTACCATTATATCTATTAATAGTATAAGATGTTACTGTATATTGGTGTACAATAAAGAGTTGTTGTTGTTGTTGTTGTAGTTTGAAATTACCCGGGTGTTTGTGTCCTGAGTCCTGTGCACTGTGTTTCGGCTGTCTGTCCGCACTCCGCCCGCGCACCACACGGGTCACGTACGGAATATCAACTGACGACACAGTTTCTGGGCCAGGACGCTCGTACTTGGGAATATGCCAAATATAGGAATTTATTATCACTGTGTGACGATTATACTACAGAAAACTGCAGTAACATGTATTGCATATAAACAATCTATGCTAGAAAATTTAATTGGTTAAGTAGTTTGAACAAATATGTTAAATAGGTACCTATATCACTTTGATTTTCACCTTCGCATCTACCATGCTTGTTTCGTCCTTAGGTAAATGTCTGATTCGGTCTAGCTAGATGCTACCTACGGAGGCGGGAGGTGTGTAAAGGTATTCCAAGTTCCAACAGTATCGCATACTTTACAATAGGATCCTGAATAAGAATTAAAAATGTCGATTGCAGTGACCACACTGGTGAAACTGCATGCCTGATTGCTACCTTCTTGTTTTAGCGCCGCATTGTAAAAAATACAATTAAATTCTTTGCAAGTAATATTTATAGTTAGTGGGTTGCCTTCAACTTCAAATTACACCACATACACTGCCATCTAGCGGAGACGCACATAAACGAAGACAACGACCGATACAAATTGTTGTGCGGTCGTTGTAGTTCATGTGGTTATACAAAGATGGCGTTGTTCAGATAATAGGTGTATAATTAATGTTTCTTGTTACAGGTAAACATTGAATAAAATTCCAGACTTCAAATGTCAAGAATCGTTTATCAACATTTTCATACAGTAATAGGTAAGTAGTGTAATGTTTGATCAGATTGGAGTTGCAGTTCCGGTAACGACACGCAAGAGAAAAACACTCTGCGATTGTGAAATTTGACACAAAGTTATCATAAATTATTATCACTTATCATGTTTGATAATCTCCACTTATCTTTAGGACTTTGATATTGTTTAACAGCCCAAAATGCGTGAGTCGCGATCTTGATCACGTAGCTGCGTAGGTTTTTGAATTTTTGCTCATTTAGGAGTTTGGGACTATCTACCTATATTCCGGGGATCGGATCGAGACATTAAGATCCATTACCATCCGCAAAATTGGAAAGTCGCATCTCTAGTAGTAGCTTACCTGCCTGCAATAGCAAGTACCTATAAAGTATAGCATTTATAATAAGTCAAATGAAAAAAATTTTTTTTTTTAAACGCTTTTATTTCAATAATGTTTAGTTTATAAAATTAGCTACAAGTTGTGAAAATTTCAAGTCTCTACGTAAAATAGAACATAGAGAATTATGCGTCTAAAGTCTGAAAATCGTTTTTTTTAATTTAACAACAAATAAACAATGAAAATTAGTTTAAAATATGATTTTCGTGTATTGTCATCGGAAATACACATGTCTGCCAAATTTCATCAATTTTCATTAAAGGGAAGTCATTCAAATTAACGTTACAAGATTTGATGCTCCGAAGTGAAAGTAAATAAAAGCGTTTAATAAAAAGTGAAGTCTTGAGAAAAAGTGTGTTTTGTGGCATTTTGTTTTTAATGTGTGTGTTTTACTCAGTGCATCTATTTAATGATAGTGGTTAGTGATAATTAAATGGTGAGTCGCAAAAACATATTGCTGACGAGAGGAAGTTGCGTAATCTATGTGGCAAAAACCGCTAAACACAAAGATTTTCTACATAAATAAAATCATAATTTAAAAAATTACCGGGCAGGTGAGTGTCAGGCCACGCGCAATGTAGGGTTCCGAAGTAGTAAGTTATCGATTATTACTCATTAACTACTTATGCTAACATAGCCGTGATAGTTTTCTTGTAAATTTACCATATAGGTACCTAACCTATTTTTGAGAATTTTTTCACTTGTCGAAGTCCAACCGTTTAGCCGGCAGGAGGGGGGACACTTGACTCTAACCAAAATTAGCACTTTAAAGCCAAATATTTCGCAAGCGGACCCCTAATTCCAAATAATTCCCCTAATTCTAAGTGGCCTTAGTAGAACATTTTTGAAAGACCCTTTCAACGATACCCCATACTATAGGGTACCTACACTACCTACGCTACGAATAAAAATTTCATCCTCACGTTACCTGTCGGGGAGGTTACCTGAAAAAAAATTTTTTCAAATTTTATTCTATACTTCTGGAGTTTTAATAAATATGTATATCTATGCCAAATTACAGCTTTCTAGCAAAAAGGGTCTCGGCGGTTTGCTTCGGAAAGACGGACGGTCGGACATGACCGGAACCCTTACTTTGGAACCCTAATAAAAAACATTTAAACTTAATCCCCGTTCGAACATAAAAATGTAACATGTGATTAAAAGCGAATCGATGGGTCCATCATGCCATCAATCATCTTATTCGGCCTTGTGAAGATAAATACGTTGTTAATATGCGGTACAATTATATTATAACGAACACACGTAGTAATACTACACAAACATAGAATGTCACAAAAAATATTTATTTATTTATTTAAGCTTTATTGAACCATACAAAATGTATTAGTACAAAAGGCGGACTTAATGCTAAAAGCATTCTCTGCCAGTCAACCTTATATTTGTGTTGAATAATCGCATGTCTCTTACAAATCCGCTTTTATAGGGTTTTTTACTTGTATAATAAATATTGTAATAGAAATGGAAACTAGTTAAAGCCCATCTTTATTAGGGCGGCCTAAAATACCGACCCCAGTCCCTTGTCCGGGGGCAGGATTTTGCTTCAGTCAGTTGGTGAGAGTGATGCATTTCATTAAAAAAACAATGGCACTCCGGGAGTGCCGACAGAAGTGGAAACTTGGACAATTACGTGTGTATCTTTTGAGTCGTCACGAAATATTTTGTTATGCAGCAAATACTTTTAAATTAAGCTTTTTTATTCATTATTGGAAACTACTACTACAAAAATTATATATTAAAAATGTTTATTTAATGCATGAAAAATAATGCATAATATTATTTTACATACAAAAATTGCAATCCATTGTTTAAAACGTAAATCTTCGGTATTCTTTGAAATGAAGACTGACGTCTCTGACGACACTCGAAAATCTCTAAAGATTCCATCATCTATCTCATCGTAAAAAATCCTATCGTTAGTCGTTTGAAGTTTTGCTTAAATACAAATAGGCTCCAGATATTTATTGACGTCTGCTTTTGAAGCATATTGCAAACAAAATATAATCTATGTCAATCTACGAGTATATGTATATACACCTACGAGTATGGTTACAAAAACAACAATAAACTGACTAAACTTAAAACATCGTGTACTTATAACAATTTAGTCAGGGCGTCAAATTCTCGAGCTGACTGCTCCGATATGACTATTGACTATTGAGTTGGCCGGTAGTTTGCAGTTTGCACGACGCACATCCGTTAGAACAAATGTTGTCTCCGTTTATGTACAAATAATGTTCATGAAGTGTTTGAGGAGCAATAAAAGTTGCGTTGGGAACTTTATGAGTAATTCTAACAAAAAATAAAATATTATCATGTAGAGTAGCGATAAAGATATCTTGTTGTAGCTCGTCGATCAACCTTCTGCACAAGCGAAGGATCTATGATTGAAGGGTTTGTAGTGTGGGAACTTAGATATCCAATTTTTATTTGTTTTCTATAGCATTGCCTCTATAATATTATGGACTCGGTAGTTCACGCCGTTTTGTTTATAACAAAGATCTGTACTATTTGTCGCTGTAGCAGGTAGCTGAAGGCGGACTGCCAACACCTCCGCGGACTGCTGTTATCGAAGATTGTTATCGGAGCGCTGATGTATTATATTATATTGAGAATACTAACATATCATACAAGGTCAGTACATGCAGAACTGATCAGCCGCGATAGCGACATTTCTTACTAATGTCTGTAAATTACCCAGATTGTGAGTCGTCGAAAATGGTTTAATCTGGGTAACTTTACGTAGATGATGAACCATAAGTTTTACGACTTCGCCAATAAGGCCTTAGCATAGGTGCTTAGGTGCATACGTAAGAAAGTTAAAGGTAGCGCTAGAGCACAGATAAAACGCAACTCTGTTCTGCTCCGTTCGATATTGATATGTTATGTAGATAGAGTTTTGTACAGTTTAAACCCAAAATGGTATTTGATCTTTGATGTTTGATGGCATTGTCCACTGTCTCTGGGCCGCAGCCGCAGTAGCTACTGATATCGTCGTAGCCATGACTGCGTTCGAATAAGTAAAAAACCGATCTTCCACATCGGCTGCAAGTGGCCGACGAGATAACACAATGAATGCATTCTTTGTGGTAAACAAAGTGCATTTCATGAGAGCAGCCGGTACTGTTCCTTTGACCTGCCGCATGCCGTGGCCCAGTTTCTTTAAGCGATGCTTGCATTATCGATGTTCAGTGAGTGGTCGGGTCGGGTGTCCTGTGTGAGCGCCTTGTGTCGTGTGTGTTGCGTATCGGGGACGTAACATGTTGGATTATGTCACGCCTTCAGAGTTCCGACCGCGACACCTTCAGAATCATCTGATGACTTCGATTAAATTATTTTATGTGCATAGCCGGTAAAGAGCTTTCGACATCGGTAATCCCACAACCGAAAATATTTTGGAATTAACCTTACCTTTATCCCTTTAAAAAGTTGTCGGGTTACCTGCTTGTACTCAGTACTTCGTGCCTTGCCGATCATCAAAGAAAGTGGAATTATATGGCCTGCAGTTTTTTAATTGTTCTTTACAAATTTAGAAAAGAGCGGCCTGATGGTGTACGGTTTCTGGTCATCAAAATTGCTGCAAATTGACCGACGCATTATTAGTGGTCAAGAATAACTGAATGGAGACTTTAGCTGTTAGAAGGGTATTCGAAACAAAGTCGATTAAAAATGTTACTGAAAGAGCGTGGCGGGATGATTGATGTCGACTGGTTCATTCTATCGCCGATCCATGTCATCGATTGATCGGTGTGGTAAAGACCTTACAGTCGATTCTCCATTCTACCATTGATTCCATCGATTGACGGTCGAACGATTGATATGTGGACACCCTAAAGCAGTTGTATATTCTCAATGCCGTAGAGTTAATCTACATTGAGACGAGTGAGGCCCCGCGAGGACACCGGGGGTCCTCGACGACGGTGGCCGGCAGCCTGCAGTCGGTAGTGTCGGTACCGCAGCACCGTGGGAACCTGCACGCGATGTTGTACATAATACTTATCTTTACAATTAAGTCATTAACCCTGACGACAACTACATCTAATTACTTTCGGACGTAATTATAACGTACGTTAGACTCCCAGTTCTTTATTGGTGTGGAAATAACGAGATGACATGTGTATGTCGTGCTCAGTTCATGTTTGCGTCCCTTGTACTACATGATTGTCTTATTCGAAGTTATTTCCAAATGCATACTGTGGAGCAGCTTATTGCCTCTATTCTAAGCTTTCTTGTTAAAATATTGAATTACGTTGGAGATTTATGAATACTTCATCAGATAAATTAGAAGAGCTTTACTTTGTAACGTTCGGAGCTAGGGTTGGCTCAGTTTGACACCTGGTAATACGCTAATATTCTATCTGTTGATTGTTGTGTTATGTGTTAGATATACCAATTAATACTATTTCATTGCCACAAAATATGTCCCTCAGTTGCAGTTGCGTCTTTATACCAAAACGGAGGATACGGGCACCCGGATCCGCCGTCGATGGGAGCCCGACCCGACCAATCAAGTCAAGTCGAGGTTGAAGTCAAGCCATTTGATGTCACTTCATCACAGAGAACACACCATAAAGTCCTGAAGCTGACTTGACTAACCAGTAGGTGTTTTGGGTGTTGTCTCCAATAAAAAAAATATGAAAAGAATGTTTTCTCTCTTTCAATAAAGTCTATGACTGTCCTGCGCGGCAGACGTCACACACCTGTAATCTAGACACGCGGCAGCGTGTCAAGCCAAGTTCAAGCAAAGGAACTGGCTAGCCAGCGCCAAGTGTAATATTACACGAACCACTTGGTGCCACTTTTCACCCTTTTATAACTCAAAACCTCTTTAACGTAAACACATGAAACTACGTGTGTTTAATTATATCCATAAGGACATGTAGAAGACCAAATTTCATGAATCTAGCTCAAACGGTTACAAAGATATGAAGGTCAAAAAGTCGTAAATTTTAGCACTGACTGACTGACATATAGTACCTAAATCTAACCTACTTCCAGATAACCTAGAAGGATGAAATTTGGAATCCAACTCGGTAATTGTGTGTAAGCGTAGGAAAAAATCAAAAAATAAAAAAAAGTCGAAAAATAAGCGGTGTCCTCATACAAAATTTGTATGGGACCGAAGCAGAGCCATCTAGCGGCAGTGAAAAGAAAAGCGGTCCCATACAAATCTTAGCCAACTCGCATTTGCATTGTGAGCCCGTTAAGTTACGTAAATTCGCACTAAGGCCTCTGTGCACGCAGGGCTCAATATGACATACTTCAGCACATGGAGTAGAACGAGGGCCATCTCATATGAAGGGAAAGTTGAAAAAGTTTCCAGCTGTTTACAAAAAATAGAGGTTCCAATAATGGCCATTTCTAAATGGCGCTAGTGTGTGACAAATAGATATATGAAAGAAAGAAAAAAATATTTATTTTGCTAAGCACTGCAACAAGTTATAAAATTTACACTAAATAAATCATTTACAAAATATTATAAGTTATAAAATCGATATAACCTGCTGCAGCACTGCTCAACAAAAAAGGTACGCACTCAGCATATGCCGCGGGCTCCCCCCCGGGGGTTGCCCGCCTTGTCGTGGCGGGTGGGCTCAGTAACCGTGGACTGGTCACCCACGGTGAAGCTAAGAGGCAACCAGGGCCGGCCAGTTTGGGCCGCCGGTTGGCCCGAGGAGGGCGCTCCCAGCGGGCTGAACAAGTTCGCTGTGGACGCGCGTGGAGGTGGGACCGCAGAAGAAGAGGAGTGCCGGTATTACGGTGCGCCGTTCTCCCTATCTTCTGCGGCCGTGGAGGGGTCGCAGGGGGAGAGGCGTGTTGGTATTACGGTGCGCCACTCCCCCTACCCCCTGCGAGCTGGCGGGGCCGTTCCGCCGAAACGGCACTGGTGGGGTCGCAGAAGAAGAGGCATGTCGGTATTACGATGCGCCGCTTGCCCTATCCTCTGCGGCCGAGGTGTGGTCAGTAGAAGAACCACAGACCTAATCTTCCACCGGGTACCAGTTATCTGGTATCCATGGCCTCCTAGTAGCAAACTTGGGGGGAGTCTGCTACAGTACTGGTGGAGGCCGAGGGAGGAGGCGCACCTTACCATCTGGTACGCCCATCGTGGAGGGCTTTCGCGATGGGGTTGCGGATGTGTGCGAAAGCGTTCCCGTAACCCCGTCACAAGGCGGCGAGAAGGAAGATGGGGGGGTTTTTAGTGGGTATACCGTGGGTCTCATTAGCCTATACGGGAGTCCCACATAACCACTCGGGTACCCCCTGCGCCCGGGTGGTATGCATAATGCATTTCCCCCCCCCCCAGAAAAAAGGGTAACCACGGCTACTGATTTTCAGTACAACCTTTATTGTGTATATGTACATGGCTGTTGTAAACGGAGTGAAGTTTGCTGAGTTATGCCACCCTAATCAATGGCGCTAGTGTCCGCCAAATAGATATTCGAACATAGCTGTTGTAGACCGCACCGCAGCCCCACCCATAATTTTACGCGTTTCCACCCATGAAACGTTAATTTAGTCTCTAAGATTTGTGAACAGGATATATTTTTCTTTACAAAAAGTAATGATATCCCACCAAAAACATAAATGTAAAAAAGGAGAGCCAAGTTCAATACAAAAGTTATGCTTTGCTGTGGGCTTCGCCGCAAAAAGAATGGAGATCTAAATGAACCTACTTTAAGATCTCACTTTTTTAAATAACAGCAATTGTTATAGGTATCCAATAAAGCAAAGAAATAGAGTTTAATACTTGTTCATAATGTTATTTTGTTCCTATAAATACATATTTAGATTTTGCATAGAACTTGGCACTCATTTAGATCTCCATTCTTTTTGCGGCGAAGCCCACAGCAAAGCATAACTTTTGTATTGAACTTGGCTCTCCTTTTTTACATTTATGTTTTTGGTGGGATAACATTATTCACATGGAAGCCACGTACATCAAGGATGTGTCGCGACTCGCGCCATACCGTGCCATACGTCAAGACGCATCGCACTATATGTCAGTCGCGAAGCTAAACAGAAATAACAGACTGACACGATAATGTCTTCACTACAAAGATGGTAGCTTTTAGTGATTTCATTCTGACATTAGGATCGTCATATTCTAAGAGATAACAAAGCATACATTATAATTTATATTATAGTATGTACCTAACATCGGAAGTTGCAGGGAAAACTTATTTTGGTGTGCAATGAAATTCATTTATCCTTGAGTCTATGCTACCTTGACCACTTGTGCTATTCCCAGGCGAACAATGGGAACGAAGAGGTCACGTTGTAAATCCCTCCTGTCGAAAGTCTTCTATCCTAGCTACAGATAAAGTGGTGTTATCTCATACCTAGTAGATTATAGCGGAGATAGTAATTCGCAGTAGAGGCAGTCGCAGGGCACACCATGGCAGGGCAGGGTCCATCTCTGTGGACATTAACGTCGTCGTATTTCCGTCCACTGAGATATGGCAGCGCTCCACCTGATGGATCACCTCACCAGCTATTTGAGATCATACATAGTTCGAACGTCAAAGTCGGTTTCGTATTAACAAAAATTAACCTACCTGTAGCACCTATTACGAGTGACAAGTTATGACGAGCAAATATACCAATATCGATATTAGTTTCTGTCTAAAAATCAAGCTCCAGGACTCATCGCATGAAGAGTCGTCTGTAAATGAATGAGTACAGTAAATTTTCAATCACGTTAGCAATATTTCATGGAGTTATTCATGAGCATGACAAACTTGGCGGAATGAGTCACAATAGATTAAATCAACTCATGATGTCCCCTGTCGAGATGTTACTGTTGTTGCAGGCTTAGCGCATTCTTTACCACGCTTCTTCGGTGAATGTATTAAGTCCAGCTTAGGTCATGAAAGTGCTTAACAACGGGATAATAATTAATTAAGTCAAGTATAGAAAGCTGGTAATGCTGTCACGTAGGCTGGCTGGCTCGCGCTCGCGGGCTTAATGAGAGATAGCTAGGAAATGTTTGGATTGTCGGGGCTCGTTCGGACAGTCGACCAGCCGCGCGGAATAATAATACAACTTGTAATGGTCCCGTTGCATACCGATTTCCGGTATATCGGTATACTGGCTCGTTCAGGTCCGGTTCGGGATGGGTCAGGTTTCATGACGATTCACGCTAACGAACGTGTCCGGTCTTCAGGCGAAGCGATCAACTTCAGAAATAATTGCGCTCCAGCTACAGACAATTTCAATACACTGAAATAATACATCTTAGTTTTATTGTGATTGCCAATCAATTTTTATGCCATTTTCCATTATAATATTTTCACAGTAAACGAACATGATACTTGCTGTAAATTGTTTTTTTACTGACAGCTAGCTATATTTTCCTTGAATTGTAGCCTTGACGGCATGTCAACTGTATTATTCCGTGAGGGTTGGACTTGCCGGCAACACAGGTCGGTGATGATATTTGTTAATCAGAAGCAGATATTGACGCGTGCCCTTAAACATCGGGTACCGCTCGCGGCGTAGGCGCAGCGGAGGCGGCACGCGGCAGGCGGCAGGGCCATTATCGAATAAACACGTAGGTTTGCTACCCGGCTGATGTCATCTGCACATATTGTGTCGTCAGTGTCGCCATCCTCGCCATCCTCGCCGCTCAGCACCGCTACTACAGTCAAGTAAACAACAAAACAAGACGATGCAAGTTAGGATGGGCTAACAATAAAACCCATAGTTTATCCAGAATGTCAGCTGAAAAACTTAACAGCCAAGACGTTCATGTAAGTCCTCTGAAGTAGGAACGCATAGGTCGTACCGTGTTGTGTCCTACGTAAGATATAGGGAAAGAACAGGACCTCATCATATTATCGAAAGGTTCCTAAATTATATAGTGGCTGAGACTCAATTAAGAGAGCTCTCGAATAAATGAATAGAATAAAGATAAAATTATGACCATCAGTGCACCACCCACGTCACCGGATTACCATAGATGCGCACTCTATTTTCCAATAAATAAACATTTCACGGTATCACAATTTAATTGAGGATGTCTCGACCATTTGCATGCAGCGCTGCAGCGTGACAAGTGCAGCAGATTGTTGCAGTTTTAATTAGCGATATGCATTTACGGAAGACGAATATTTAATACTAATGCGAAACATAAATTGCGCGGCGCATGCGCACGGCCTGCTCACTGCCGCGATGCCGGGGACCGAGGACCGAGCGTCGTTGGACATGGACATGCACCGTGAGGGGTTACTGGCTAGTTGGCTACTCGTGACTACCAAATGGCCAGTGATAGACTTTTCCGTAGTAAAGGTTAAGTTTAGATTCCTTCAGGACGGTTGCTAGTAGACTTGCCCACTGAAGCCTTTCTGAATAACTGATAATTCAAGAAACTTACGGTCACCAATTTAACTGCCGAAAATGGTTCTCGCAGTAGGTATTCTTTATTTTAGTCGATAACTTACGATCTAATACACTTGATAATTTATGTAGGTACTTATTACATCTGACGAAATACTCGAGCGCGTTATAATCAATCAATTGTTTTCGCTGATATCCACTTAACGCCTGCAAGTCAGAACTGAAACCTGTACCCCAGGTGTTAAGGTGTAGGCGTAATTACCAGTCACTAGTCATGTTGCCTCCTCCATATCGTCCTATTGTTGAGACTTGAGACGCCAGAACTGGTGAGGACAGTGGCTTTGCTAATTTACTCAACATGTTTTCATGGCAAGCGTGTTATTTGTTGCGTTGGGTACGATACTACTTATTGGATACCGAGGACAGAGTTCGGTCTTTTTGGTCCATCTGTAGTCTGTACCTTAGCGAATAATCCGTGCCGTTTGCAAATAAAAAAGCGGCCAAGTGCGAGTCGGACTCGTCCATGAAGGGTTCCGTAGCATCAAGTAACATAATATAAAAGTTCTTGTAGTTCGTTGTAACTTTGATCGATTTGATTTGGTTGAATGAAAGGTAAATTGCGGTTTACGATTTATGACGTATTAAAAAAAACTACTTACTAGATCTCGTTCAAACCAATTTTCGGTGGAAGTTTGCATGGTAATGTACATCATATATTTTTTTTTAGTTTTATCATTATCTTATTTTAGAAGTTACAACGGGGGGACACATTTTACCACTTTGGAAGTGTCTCTCGCGCAAACTATTCCGTTTAGAAAAAAAAATGATATTAGAAACCTCAATATCATTTTTGAAGACCTATCCATAGATACCCCACACGTACGGGTTTGATGAAAAAAATGGGGGACCCCTATTTATTGTTTTTGTTTCAATTTTTTTTGTGAAAATCTTAATGCGGTTCACAGAATACATCTATTTACCAAGTTTCAACAGTATAGTGCTTATAGTTTCGGAAAAAAGTGGCTGTGACATACGGACGGACAGGCAGACAGACATGACGAATCCATAAGGGTTCCGTTTCTTGCCATTTGGCTACTGAACCCTAAAAAGACTGTTGTTTGACGGTTTTTACTATATTTTATTCCTATAACGTAAATATGTGACAAATCAGCAGCAGACGTGTAAATTCACATTCAGCTAGTTAATCCAGCTACCTTCAGAAGGACCTACAAGGTCCTTAAATTAAGTCCAAGGTCCAATGCATCTGCATTGAGCCCTTTAACCGGTGTAACAGGTCCATTGAATGCCATTTAATAATGATGATAGTGATACATTTTAATGTTAAGGCCGCGGAACGTTGTGATCCGTACTAAATCATCTGCATTCAACAACCTTAAAGCGCGGCTCGATCGACTGTCTGTGGCCGGCGCTAAATGATAATTTAGTTCCTATCCGCAGCCTCCGAAATAAACTCGAGCTAAGACAACAGATCCGATGGATCGTAGGCTGACCTATCACTACAGTATTGGTGACACACAGTCACAGGAGCATCGGAATGTTGTCAACATATCCAGAAAGTCCTAATATAGTGCGACCGAGTGGGCTTGCCGTGGGCGTCGTGATCTAATACTGGCGACTGGAGAGCGACGATCGACCGCGGTCGCTATCGGCCAGGAACCATATCGGTGACTAGACACAGCTCTTGGACCAAATATAGCAGCACTTCGGACTGATTTATACAAATTATATCATCAGTTCAACATGACGACCAATAAATAGTTTTATGGCATGTGTCACGGTTCAATTAATTAACATGAAAATCCTTTTGTGGTGGCGATATAAAAGTAAATGCTTGTGTAATTATGTTGTGATACAAAACAATAGTTGTTTTATTTCTATCAATTGGGATCAAACTTCGTTTGAAAACTAAAGCAATTTAGGTGTAAAAATTTCCTTGAATAAGCTTTAATCCTCTATCAGTTAACGAAAAACGATCGGACTCAGACATTTTGCTAGAAGAAAAGATCAAAAATTACTACTCAGTCGGGAATCGAACCCGTTCCCCACCACGCTCGGTAGCAAGATTACCGACAGAGCATTAAAGTACACAATCGACGTCATCATCACGTCAAATACCTTGAATATTTTATGAACTTATTGCATATTTATAACGACCTACCTGCTTCTGTAATATTTTTATACAGATACTGGGTACATACATACTACACATACAGTACTCAGTAGTTCACAGTACACACGCCTACACCAAACCGGGGATATCGGAACACGGAAGGACATCCCACGTTGGAATGGCGACGCGCGACGGTGACGGTGACTATTTGAGAGCAAAGCTCGGTTTATAGATGTGATCCGTAACGGACATGTGCGGAAATTAATACGACGGCCTTCTGGTGGTGAAGTCAGGCTTTTATGAATGAATTATGCGACCTACTCGCGGCCGGCTAGCCGTGAGTGGGACTGAATAAATATGAACGTTCTAATCCTAATCTACTAATCCTAGTTTTACTGACTACAACATGTGACTGAAAACTAATTCTCCAGGACAATATCAACAAAAAATGAACTATTACGGCCGACATTGAACCTGGGATCCTTTTGATGCCAGGCTATTTCGCTACCATCTGAGCTACGTAAACGAAGATCTTTGAAGGAGCTGTTTATTTTGCTCAGAGATACGTTCATACCTACATTTTTGTTTCATACCTTTAGAAGCAGTAGACAGAAGTCTGAAGTAGTGAGGCAGTAGCAGCGGTGATGGCGCAAGTGTGAAATGATACTAAATAACTCCCCTGCTGCAACACAAAGTTCATTGAATGGCGTCTGCTTCCTGGTGCACTCTCCAACCAATTTTCATTCTCGTAAATGGAAAACAAAGCGAATAGCCACTTCATTTATTTCTGAATACCAATAATGTCGTAAGCTATCACTAAAATTGTAAATTGCCAAAATCTATTTTATTTTGCTTACGGATAAAGTTGAAAGTGCAACGAACGGGGCCCGGAAATATAGGAACAGGTGTAGTTGCAGTAAGTGCCGTAACTATTGCGTTCTTGTGTTCCTTATTGCAACTGGTATAAGGTTGAAAGTTCACAGAGCAGGGACAGTTAACTGTGGGAGCTGGATGTTTGAAGTTCACGAAAACCGTAAAACGGTTTCATAGTAATGCGTTAACGTATTGCAAATAGCGAAGGGAATGAACCCTTTGTGCGCGTCCCGGCCCGCGGTAAACGACAGTATTTCCAAGGCAATGAACTGCTAACATACAGGAAAACTTTAAAATTGTTTGTAGCTCGCAGGTATGATAGAAATGTCTTTATTGTCTTTTCATATAATGTAAATATTTATTAAATATCAGGTATGATTAAAATAATCAGATTGAAGAATCTTTTTACATAATAGTAAAAACCACATAATTTATCGCGTAGAAAGTAGAAATTGCGATTATGCTCTTTATTATTCATGATCATTTAATATATTATTTCATGTAGTGTTCTTATTGAGAAGTGATGTGGAAACACACACAAATACATAAACACACACACACAAACACACACACACACACACACACACACGCACGCAGGCACGCACGCACACAAGAATGCATGCCGGACACAAACCGTAACTTAGTTTAGTATTTAAGTTTCTCATTTTAAGTGATGTAAAAATCTTATGGGAAATAAAGTTCTTTAAACCGAAACCGAAATGTGAAATATCTGAGTCTGAGTGTCGTCGAGGACTTTAGCTCCCGGCCTCAATAGATAACCATCTGATATCGCGGGTATCTTATCACACGTGTGAGTCATACAGCTGGTGCAAGAGGGCAGTGACTTCTAACATGCAGTGGTCAGATCCTACATTGGATACACTGCTCAGCTTCAGAAAGGTCTGTCGAGAAGAAGTCCGTAGCTTAATCTGAAGAATGAATTGTTGGAGATAACCTTACATTACTTGAACTTTCATATGTTATTGAAACGAGCCTCACGACTGTTGTCGGCTGTGAACTCAACATACTACCGTGATAGCGATAACACGATAACAATCATTGTCATCGTTGTTTGTTTGCCCGTATTCCGGTGCTTGGATTGTGATTTGTGAGCCTTGTTTTATTCGTTTCATCTTCTTATTCGTTCGTCTTATCTTAGGGAATACCGCATACCTGCAAGTTCTTCGTCAAATCAATAATCATTCTGATCTTACCCATAAACTTTTATGCTATCAACATTGAAGTATAATGACATAGAACAGACACCCCGAACATTGAGTCGGGGAAATGTATTGCAGCCAGGGTGGCTTACTTCATTCACTCACTTGTCACTCGCCTGCGCTCAGTGCGGCCGCATGCCAAAATTGTTTAATAACAAACTGAAAAAATACTTTTCTTTTTTAGAATTCTTGCGTGATAAGAACCTGTCACAATTGCACGTAAAAAAAACAAAAAATAAAATGGTATTACTTAACATCAGTAAGAACACAAAATATTAACTTAAATCAACTAAAACGAATTTATTTCAATTATTGTGTAATGTTCCCGCCATTTTTGAATGAAATGCAAATAGACTGACTTGAATTGAATTGAATTGAAAAAATCATGAGTCGGGCTTACACACACAAACAAATATATAGTACCTACTCTTTGGTAAATAATAAATTATGTGTATTACATTACTCAGTGAATTCAATTAAACATTAAATCAAACATTTGGAAGAGCTAAAGATTTAGAGTCGTTGACTGTTTGTCGTGGTTCGGCAAGTGTCTTACACAAAGTTACTCCATGGCAAGTGTGTAAATCGCCTTCTAGAGTTTGAAAAAAGAACGCGTCATCGCGGTTTCGGGACACACATTTTGTTCGAGATGTCTGTTCTATACGAAGTACTTCAATGGCTATCAATCGTTTTTCGCCGTTCTCCGTTTAACCTCTTCAATGATAGAACAGCAAGCAGTTTTCCGAAACGGTGGTACAATAAAAATATATTGTTTTATTATTTTTTACGATTTGACCCAATTAGAAGCACTATTGTTTATAGGTAGGTAATAGGTATTATTCAGCAGTCAAAAGTACTAGTAGAGCCGTCGCTGCACTCGCCGCAGCGTTTGGCAGCAGCTGCAGTTGGCGAAAGCGAGCCACATGAGCTGCGCCGGCTGATAGATGCTCGGTGCTCGTTGTGCGGTGCATCGGTATGCTAATGTAAGATTTATCTGTGCTGCGTTGATTTGTAGCCGCCACCCGCCGGCCGTGTTGCGACCAGCCACTTATTGCTACTCGCGCGGGAATCGCTCGATCCTAGAGTGCTTAGAGTGTGGACTGTGGAGCCAGACTGTCTCGGACCACATGTAAAGGCTGAAAGGATTCCGTTAACTTACACCTGATAAGTTTAAGTATAAGCCACGACGACCGCGACCGACAGTCAGCTTGCAGGTCGTGTAGTGCAGTTTCATGTTCTAATGTTTTGTGTAAGCCCCAGTAATTAGTTGAACGCTTAAATTCATTGAGAAAGCTGCGCCAGATCCAGTATGCAAATGTGATTTATATCCCATGGCTCTGAGCGCGTTGGTCTGGTCGCCGTTGTTCTATAAAACGTGTAATTTGCACGGAACTGCAAGACACTTGCACCCGGATTGACATAAATTAAGTTAAGCCTCACAGTAAATTACCACTTAAAGCCTATCGGACCACGTTCAGTGACATTCAGTCGGGATGAATTAACATCCAAAAGGAACATAACAAAAGGAATTAACATCCACAAAATTATTGATAAAGAATAATAAATTTCATACAAAAATAACATGCAAATTTCTTCTTATTACATAGACTGCAATTAGGGGACTGTACCTTTTTCATTAAGAATCCGAATGTATTCAGAGCATATGTTCAGATGTTATATGCAAGCCTACATGTACGGTTCTAATGAAATTTAATTGAAGTGATTTGAGTAGTCTATTATTATTTAAGTTCTGTCAAGAAGACGCCAAAGCTTTTTCCAAACAAAGTAAACCTACGATCCAAATGAAATGTATGTGGTACTGGTTTGGTATGTGGCAATAATCTTAGAATATTTTTTAAAATCAAAGAGCCATGCCTTAATATAGTTGTTGTGTGCAATGTACACAGTACACAGGCAGCTTACGCCACCCGACTGAATCAATGAATAAATACCACCAGTAATTAGCGAGACCCACACACACCGTCATAGCTGCCGGCTTAGTCACGCTGAGGCTGAGCGGCTGAGATACGGCGCTCAGATTGGACTCTGACATATTTACTACCATAATATTGATACTAGGTGCAAATCGATGAGTACCTTACACCAAGACTTGCAAGTGATGGGAAGGGAAACAGAAGAGGAAGACCAGATAGTACGAAGTCTGCTAAAGATACGGCTGAGGGAGCAGCAAATGCTGTGCTGAAAATGGATAGCTTGATAATATGCAATGACATTATATACAAGACATGCCAACACGGCGCTAGAAGTACGCCAGTCGAATGTGCATAAGTATAGCGATTTCAATTCATACAGTTGATAGCTGCCGTGAATGAGGCCGTCTATAGTTTCACCAAAATGCCGAGTTGTTTTGAGATTTCGAAAAAATCATATCTCCAAATTGAATAAAAATGATGGATTACATACCATAGGTAAGTACATAAAACGTTATGTTAAATATTGGTACTAATATCCAATATTTCTTTTAACTTTTACTGACTGTTCCGTACTGAATTTGTTAGTGTGCTAAGTGTGCAAATGTGTGCCATTTGGTCATAGATCTCGTGACGCGCTGTGACGCGAGCGACCTCGAGCGACAAACACTAGCTGTCTTTTTCACTATTATTATGGTTTTAGTAGTGCCATCCCTTTTACATAATTTATCAATGTGTGATCGGTTTAGTGAAACAAAAGATAAACGTGTGTGTGTTGAAGCTCGATCGGAACAGATTTTTTGGTTGATTTGTAAAGGCATAACGTATCTTTAGTTTTAATATCATTGATAATATGGAAAATATATCTTGTAGACAACAAAAACATGGGGACAAAACAAAAGACTGTAGGACTTACGTAATTTTTTCTATCCACTTTGCATTTGAATTAAAATAAATGTACGTTGGTTAAGATAATTTGAAAAATTCCCAGATAAATCTCATTCTGTCTCTGTGGCCCATTTGCTGCTTAATCATATACAACCCGAAACCTTAATTACCTACTTACGTAAACAAATATTACTGGCTCTTTATAACAGATATTTGAAGGGTATACTTGAGGTTTGAAGTGGGTTAGCCTATCTCTTTATTTCCAGCTTATCTTTCTTGGTTTATGCAAATGAGAAGTATATTGAAACACTAAACGCCCTTACAGTCTAGCTGCAGACCTGCTGCCTACAGGAAGTGTAAGAATTCTAGTTACTTTACAAATCGAGTTGGTGTTGCGCGACACCGCTCCGCCTTCAGACCTGATTGCAGCTCCGACAAGGCTGCTTGCGAAATTAGAAATGAAACTGATTAAACGTCCTTATCCTTCGTTCGTTGCTTGAAAAACTTGGCAGTTAAATCATCGTGGACAATTTAGTTTTATCTGCGGTTAGTACCAGTAACTAATGGAGTCTTGCACGGATGGATACATTTATCAGCCTGCCTCCTATCATAATCTGCTATATCATTTGGCGAACATTTACTCTCGTAGGGGATGGGCCTGGGCTTTCGATTGCTTTCCTTGGACAATGTCGGATGGGCTCAAACAATTCATTGTTACGCCTAGCTACCATCTACCCGAGGTCCTTTAGGATTACAATGACAATGAGCGACCAGGAACCCCGACCCTGGCCGCTTGTGAGTGGTGCTCGTGAGTCGTGACCCCGAAACCATTCATTTACTACGAAAATAAACACATTAAGTGGGACGACCTACCTGGGTGCCTTCTCGTATAATTACCAACATTAGATGTATCTCAATAAAGTTGATGCAATTATAATGCCATTACAATTACAGCACAGCGGTAATCATCGCTCAGATCAATCTTAATTTCCCCAATGACGTCTAGAGCTAGACTAAATGTAGCGCTAGATAGTGAAGAGACTGATTTCTAAAATATTGTCATTTATTAATCGATTTTTTTTAAAAAGTATCGAAATCAAATATCAATTGGAACAGCCGTTAAATTAATTTCTTTATTTTAAAATATAATAATAACCCAAGGAAGGGGAATAGGCAGTCGGGTAAAAATCTAATGAAAGGAAGAAATTCCGTCAGTATTTCTAAGAATACAATCGAACGACTGTCAGATTTGATACCAGATCTCTGTGGGCTGCAGTGGACAGTGCTACATGACCCCTATCATTGATGCATATAAATATTATATTGGTTATCTAATAATATAAATAATGAGTTCAATCCTGACAGTTTACATACTCTATGGTTCAATCAAAACCTATCTTCATGGTTTACTAGTTGCAGGCATTGACAGACAGGAGTAGCGATTTTTTTTACTATTTATAGACTGCAGATCGTAAAAAAATAATTTGTCAGAGATATGCAACTCCTCCGAAGGTAATCAGAGGTTCCTAATAGGGGGCTTACATAGATTTTAATAATAAAGTGATTATTGCATGCGGCATGCGAGCGGCGGCGGTGCAGCGGCGGCGCCCGGTCCCCTTGTGGCGCCCGATATGGCGCTGCGTGACCCAGAATTCAAATCCAATGCAAGTGACAATGTATATGGTAATATCAGCTCACGTTGTCACTTGTAGCTCCCATACGCGATAACAAGAATTTTACATGTTACCCATTTGAATCTTAACTCTTGGAGGTCTCCGTGGACCCTTAGTGTAATAAAATATCAAATAGTTGATTTTACAAGGAGGATGGTAGACACTAGACAGGCACCATGCGCTAATACACTTGCAGCTGTGGTACTGCGTTCAGAGACCATCAACATGAGGGGCCGAGCTCTATTGTTCAGCAAGGTACTTCACAGGCAAGGGGTACCACTCGCCCGATATCGTGTGCCTGTACCGACCAGTCCGACCACGTCACGGATTTCCTTATAAGAGCCGGTCAATGTAAAACTGTTTATTTAATGAAATTAAGCTCCAAACAGGATTAATATTGTACATGAAACTAAAGGTCACATAGTCGCTCTTACGAAATGTGTCGTGGTTTTGTTAGGCCAATGCACAATGGTTTTGTACAAAACTAAGTTATTGAATATCGACATGGCAACAAGGTCACCTGGGCCAACCCCCTCGGAGACGAGGCTTCCATTGTCTGCGTCTGCGTCGTATGATGCACTGTCTGACAGCATCCACTTATGACCAAATAATTGTGTTGATTTATTACGGTTACTTAATTGATTACGATTACCAGTAATTGAACTTGTTTGTACCACTACTGACTCACAATGCGAGAGACCATCTGTTTTCTACGAAAATTGTTATTATACCCATTAATAGTATCACTGATACAATATAACAGGAAAACAATAGAATTTTGCATCTCTTTTTGAGGACATTTTGCATGACACACGACCCCGTGACCCAGATATTTATTATAAGATAGTTTACAGCAGTATTTTCAGTGTCCTTGTCGATGTTATTATTCGCAATTATTGTAGTACTTGACGTGTAGTATTGAAATGAGTTGAACATAATTGAAAAAGAAAAAAGAAAAAAAGAGTTGACTTTGTTAAGGGGTGCTTATTTTCTGCTAAATCGTTATCTAGCTTGTAATCAGGCTTTTCATGGTAGTTATATTTTGTCAGAGCACCCTGTACTGGACAGTGATAATTTGTAATGTAGACCGGTGAATCGCCTCTTACTACACTAGGCGATAACGCCGTACCTACTGTCTGTACCGTGATGGTTTCATTGAAACAACTGCACTGAACTAAAACAATAGATTTCAGTTTAATCTAATGCCCCTAACATTCAATTTGTAATGGCAGTGAAGTACCTGATTTATCATAGTGATACTTAGATATATATACTTATGATATTATTACTTAGATATAAAATACTTTTTTTTAATTGTGCTATATTTTTTCAAAGTTGTAATTTAGGTTTATACTCCAACATCACTCGACTCGGCTGACTAGTGCAGCAGTGTGCTAATCGGCTATAACTAAAATAATAAATATAAAAAGTTTAAGTAATAACTCCCAAATTATTGTTAAGTTAATGGATGGGCTAAAGAAAACAGTTTATTTATATACGAGCTACGAGTATGGTGTCAAAGGGACACATCTCAAAACATTAATAAAATTCTAGTGCGCATGTAAGACAATTAAACAAAAATTATATTCCATTATTCTATTCAAACTAAAAATTACTGTTATAAATAAATTACAAAGTAGACTATAAACTTAAATAAAATTGATAAAAAAAAGAATTTAATAGTATAAATGAAATAAAAGATCAAAAAATTTGTGTCTAAAATTTATTGCTTATTTATTATTTGATATTCAAGCTTTTTTGAAGTGCCTTAATATAAGTATTATTTGATTAAATAGGTTACCTATTTAATAACAAAATCTACATTTTTTAATATTTTTAGTTTTTATTTGAGTTAAAGAATTATAAATTTGTATTATTTTGTATTGCGTCCTGATTGATAAATAACCAAAAATCGAATTACTGACAAAATTTAACGCCAAAACGACCTTGACATTCGTTGTTACATTTTTATCGCAACGTTGCGTTATTGAAAATATCGTTATTGGAAAGTAATAAAATTACAGGTATTTTTTTCCACCTACCACCTATTGAGTCACCGGCGCACAGTGGGACGAAAATCAGCTTTCATAGACATAGGAATGTTAATTCTTAAATATCGCTGTTTCTGTTGGATATGGCTTTTGTTTACAGTAACTAAGCCTACATATGTAAAAAAAAGTAATTGGGCATTTATGCGAATGATTTATATTGTTTTCGAGAAAAAATTGTATGGAGCTTTCTTGAAAAATCCGATTTTCTACGGACCTGCAAGTCAAACCGTAATATCCTTCTAGGGAGTGTTACTACTAATTATTTGTAATTTTTTGACATATCACATACAACGGTTACAGCTGCAGAATTTTTTTTAAAAATCGTTAAGTATAATGTACATTTTTTATTTAGTTTAAAGCTTAATTTTTCGGCATCCACTCTAAATATTCTCTAAATGAGTGATAAAAATTGTGTATTATCATTTTGTAAGAGCATGCAACCCAGACACGTTGTAGAGTTAATAAGTTATGAGAAGTGAGGGCAGTAAATAATTATACTTTTGTTCATTTATAAATATCATATATTTATTGTTGCTAGCTTATTAAATTATTTAAATGAGCTTAAATATCAAATACTATGACAAAAAATATCAAAAACACTTGATTAAAAAAATGAAAAAATGTATACTATATAACATTTTCCTATATAATATTCAAATAAAAATAAAGAACTATTAATAAAAAATTAAACTCTCCTACTACACACTACTTATGTATGATAATACTATACAAAACAATACAAGAAATAAATAAATAAAAATGTCTATTTATCTCTACAAACAAGGCCTCTTAAAGACTAGAGTTACAAAAGAAAAAAATAACATTACTAACTAAAGTTTGTGGGAGGGGAGCTGATGCAAGTCAACAGACCCCATGTTTTGTGATCAGAAAAATTTGTACAGGGCAATAAAAAATTTCCTTAAATGATAAAAAAATGTATAAAAAATAAAATAAAAATACAACAAGCACTTATCTACTAATTAATCAAAATCGCTTTCATCTGATCCCAATTCAGAATCAGGTTCCAAATTGGACATATCTACAACTTCAAATGGAGATTCTGGAAACTTGATCAATTCTAAAGTTTCAGCGAAGAAATCCTTACCTTTCTTAGTTTCCAATTTCGGTCTTTGAGAAGAGATTAATGGATCAGACGAAAGAATCAGCATATTTAATATATCGGCATTTGAAGCTTGCCTGGACATTTTTCGCGAATTATGTTCCCGAAATCTCCTAAAGTCTTTGTTGCGGGCCTCTGAGGCTTCTTCTGAAAGCTTACCTATCGGAACAATGTTATTATTGGCGATTATGTCTGCACCATGTATCAGCAGCTTATGAACGGTCGATGACATATGGTACCAATCATATAACTCCACGTATCTTTCTGCAGTTTTACGTGCATATTCTTTAAATTTCATTAGCTCAATTACCTCTCCAGATGTTATTGCTTGAAGAATAACAGCAAATCTTCTGACTAGCTCTTCATCCAACCCAGTGATGGCTGCAGTTATATCGGGGAACTCGAAGAACCTTCTTGCTGTATTCCCGTCATTTGTTGTCCCTGAGCCTTGTTTCACAATATCAATCAATAGATTGAGTTCATCTTTGAATTTATTTTGAATTATTCTTTTTCGATTCTCTAGCAAATCCTTGTGCTCTTGTCCTCGTGCAGCCCACTTTTTGAAGTCCAGTCTGTATGCAATATGTAAAAGGCATTCCATCGTATTTATACGAGCGTGTAACGATGATAGTCCAAATTCGTATACATCACTGTTCACTGTTTTTGACGTTGCAATATCCAAGCGGTTCATCTCTGTAGGCTTAGCTAAGCAGAGATAACACGATGCATTCGATCTGGCTTCCGAAAGATACGTACAAATTTTAGCATCAATCATTGTCATCTTAAGTTGATGGCTCACCTTGTTTCTGTTGCAATCAGTGGGGATAAGCAACTTAATTTCGTCGTCCATTTGCTTTTTGTGACTGATGACCACTTCTTCACTTTCCTTAATAAATGTGAACTGCACTGGACGACAATATAACGCTGAGCATGGCTTGGGATTCAACCACAAAATTTCGTCTCCATCAGTCAGGCTTAATGGCACCAAGGACGTCATAAATATGCTTGAATCTTCTTGTTGTCCATCCATTTTCTGTTTATAACGACTTTGGTTCGAAGCACCATCAAAGCCCCACTTGGATATTAACTTTAAGTCCTTATTTTGCACACTTTCAGGAAGACTTTCCAGGATCCTCTTCACTGTGATGTCAAGCAATGCTTGAAGCGTAATTCTTGCTGATGAATCCGTTACAGTCACTGATTGCTTACTAGGGTAACACTGTTTTTTTACTTGCTGTACTTTATAATATGACGGATAAATGTCAGTTGCACCCTCTCGGATGGTAGTCTCTCTCAGCGTCATATATTGCCACTTTGACAATTTCAGCGAAAGAAGCAATCCTAGTGCTTTTTCTGGAGTAAAGATAACTTTTTTAACTGGTTTGTTAATCATTTCGTTAAATTTTGTTGCTGCTTCTGGATTCTTCAACATATATTCGATAACAGATGCGATATCTTCACGACCTTCTTCCTTTAAAAGAACTGCAGCGGAATATGCCAATTCATTTGGATTTTCATTTTTGTGATCATCAGACCTTCTCTTCTTTTGTTTGCTTCCAAGATCTTCAAATGCTTTCCTTGATGTTTTTGTCATTGTCCCAATAGATGATGTCGATGGTCCTGGACAGATTGAAAGTGCACTAGGTCCTGGCTGTTCTTCTTCACTGGATTGTGGCATGACCATACTGATTGGCACGCAACTTGGCCAATCGACATTAGACTGAAGCCAATTTTCGTACTGCTTTCTGAATGTATCCAGAATGCGGTGAGATTTCTGCCATCTTTGTGATGCAGCACGTGTGAATCTTCGACAAAATTCCTTAAGTGTCACCCGATCTTCGTCCGAAATGCTATCACCAAGTCGATTTACAACTGCACTAAACAATACTTCATAATCGAATGAAGTACCTTCCCTTCCCAGCACAACAAACAAGTCTAAATTGGTACGCAGACTTTCCATTTTAAATATTTCACAGTTCGGGATTACGATTTAATGTTAACAGCACAAAAGTTTGAAATAAACTGAATTATGTGTTAAAAATATTGTTCATTTATAGTTGTTATAGGACTGATTTTAAATGATTAGCAAATTGACGATTTCTTAATTACTCTCTTTAATAATAGTTAATTAGTGCTCATATCTTTACTTCTTTATTATTACTAGAATTCATTCCTAATTAGCCAATCACTTTTCAGAATAACCTACCTAATTACCTAATCACTTTTCAGAATAAAATAACAATAACAATTTTTTTTGGTATGTTCTATTAGAAAATATAATTGTTTACTTAGTTAATATCACTTATTCACACCAGAAAGGTAATAAAATGTAATTAGTACTTAGTGTTTAAAAAACTCAATGCAATAAAATTAAATAAAAAAAGGATCACACATATCGATTTTTAAAAAAAATTCTGCAGAAGTAACCGTTGTATGTGATATGTCAAAAAATTACAAATAATTAGTAGTAACACTCCCTAGAAGGATATTACGGTTTGACTTGCAGGTCCGTAGAAAATCGGATTTTTCAAGAAAGCTCCATACAATTTTTTCTCGAAAACAATATAAATCATTCGCATAAATGCCCAATTACTTTTTTTTACATATGTAGGCTTAGTTACTGTAAACAAAAGCCATATCCAACAAAAACAGCGATATTTATGAATTAACATTCCTATGTCTATGAAAGCTGATTTTCGTCCCACTGTGCGGCGCGCTGTGCGACCACCACATTTGCCTTTATCCATTCAAGCCTTCGTATGGTTACACCGCGTATAGCACACAAGCGAAGGCGATACGCACACACCGACACCGGCTTAAGCCAGTTTGACGTTTCTCGCTCCTCAGCAGTCAGCACGCGAGTCAGTTGGCCGAGGCACGGCGACGCGGTACGATTGCCCGCCATTTTGTACTTACGAAAAATTCACGAGCAATTCATCAAAAATAAACCGTACGTGTTATTAGTGTTGTGTGTGCTATAATATTGTACGTTCCTTGGAGGTTATTATAACAGAAAATTACCATTCGAATGCCGAAGGAGGATTCGGGTATCTCTAAAGATTTCGGTATTTTTTGAGGTTACATCCGTATTTTGCTGCCGTTGTTTTTAACGCGCCATACCGAATACCGATGGCGCGAGCCGACGTAATGCCACAAATGATGTAAATTGTAAAATGATTATCGGGAATTAGCATTATCCACGGCGTGAGACGGGGCGACAACGTTTACGCTCACTTACTGTTACAGAACAGTGTCGACGTGTGAATGACTGCTTGTGATAAGCTTTTTTAAATGAAAATAGACCGTTGAAGTGGGTTACGGTCAACGTCCCGCAGGAATTGGGTTAGCGCTGTGCCAAAAGACATCAACGCGTATTACATACGTTTTCAAACACGGAATTCTTTTAAAAGTTTAATGAATGAATAATAAATAATGTAAATATTTTTGTTTTGAAGGGAAAGTAGGTACTGTTGGAGCGTATAGATTGTTTGTTAGTAAGCGACGCTTAAGTATCGATTATGGCTTGGAGCTCGCACTGGGCACTGGTGTAATGATTATTGCTGCGTACGATACGATCGAGTGTCCCATAATCCGTTTATGAAGTTGCTTGACCAGCTCCAGCTCCGGCCAGAGGTATTCGAACTCGCGGAATCACGGAATTCCACTATTTATTAGAAGGCAGTTTATTATTTATTAGACTCTTTACTCTGTCAAATATAATTTGCACCTAATTATTTGGTAATTTACTCTCATTCGTACCGCAATGACAGGTAAATGTATGTTTTCCTTGTGCAGTAGGTACTGACCTAAAGTTATTTGTATTCTAATTAGTTTTCCATTTTAAAGAAATATTATTTGATAATTATTTTCCACGTGTAAAGTAAGTAGTGGTACTGTAGCTAATTGGCAGATCCACGGCCGCTACGGTGACTTGTTTTCGGTAAACAAGGATGATCAAATTCAAATATTGAATTATAGCTATGATGTCATTATTTACATATTAATTTCATCGTTTACAATATACGCCTTCGTTGTATTAAATAAAGTAACGTTTTTAACGACGGAAATTCCAAAGTTCTGTTATTATGAATAATATATATTTTCAATTTTTGATTTATGTCCTTTATTTCGTTACGACGTTTTGCAAGGCGGGTTAGTCGTGTCAAAATAGACATGTAGAAAGGTCTTTTTACAATGTACAGGAAATAAAATAAATTCAAAATCGAATAGACAGGTATCATACTTATGCACGATTTTGTTTAAAACTTAATTACCCCCTACCACTAATTTTAAAGAACAAGCAGATATTTAGACAATGATGTTAAGACACTTTAGAGACTGAGATTGAATTTATGTTAGTGACGTCTTTTCACTTTTTTTCACAAATTTCAACCTAAAAGGAAACTGATAAAAAAAACCTATAGAAACTGATAAAATGACCTTATTAATTTTAAGAGGAAACTGATAATGAATATAATCGATTTTCGGGATTTCCCACGATATGTTGTGTTATTCTTTTGTTAGAAAGTCCCGAGTTGAAATGAATGATCCGTTGTACCTACGATGCGCTTGTACGGAGCAATCAGCTGGTGGCAGTGGCCCTCGACCCGGTTAGCTGTCACTCTACTGAGGAGTTCTGTTGGAACTTGGAACCAGCTTAGGAAATAAAAAGCGAACCAGTTAATGAGTAATTTATATCGCCTAATAAACCTGTGAAGTATGGAGAGCAATTCTGCCCTCCTTATGATAAACAACGTATCTGCATTTCAGCAAGTTCCGAGATAAACGCGCCTAAAGTTTTTTTTCTTATTTTTGTTGTCACGACTACACTAATTGAGATATTTTCAAAATTGTTAAAATTAATTGTTACTATATGTGTGTATTTTATGACTCATTATATTTTTCTGTTTTCCAAATGTTTTCTGAGTTAATAGAACCCAAAAAGTGTTAATTTTTAAGCAGTTGCATTGCTTATACCTAGGAAAATTATTCAGTTACGTTAATTATCACTAGGAAAGTGCTCTTACGTGTTTATGCCTTGTATTTCTTTCATATAGTTTAACGAAATCCTATAAATAATAATCGCATTGGCTCCTTGTGCCATTAATTAATCAAATTAATGAAATGTACGTAAGTATATTAGTTCATTGCGTCAAATAGACGAGATTTTTGGTATAACTTACCTATTTAATTTCAAAGTTAATAATATATAAAAACTAATATAACTCTAAACGTAATGGACAATACGTTGTTCTTCATAAGGAAGAGAATGAAAATTTTGCACACACGTTGTTTATGCTTACCTTTATTTTTATTTCTATAATACATACGAAAAAATAGATAATAGATCTAGATAGATCTAATTTCGCTGATTACGAATATGCTAATAACTCGTTTTCGCCAAAAATGTCAGATACGTTGTTTATCATAACGAGGGCAGAATTAGTACATTTGAATACCTAGTCTTTGTTGTAAAGTCCCACATCATTTTTCAACGAATTGATTTTTTTTAATTGTTGTTGTGTACTTTATTACTTTGCTAAATACCTACCGAGGTAGGTTTGTGGTAATTTTAATCCATTAATTTTGTAACTAGTTTCGATACTTTTGACATTTAATTTATGGTTTCCAACAGAATGTTCGTTGATGTCCTTTGGAAATTAATAAAAATAACCTCGTTATGTGGCCATTATAATTATCAATTCAATAATAAAGAGGAAAGATTTGATTGTTTGTATTGAATAGGCTCCGAAACTACTGAACCGATTTGAAAAATTCTTACACAGTTGGAAAGCTACACTATCCCCGAGTAACATAGGCTATATTATATTTTCAAAAAAATTAGGGTTCCTTAATAAAACTCCAATAATGTAACCCAAGGAGTAAAAAATAAAGAAAACCGAAGCAAAGCGAGGGCGGTTACTCGTTACCTATAAAAATGTTTGACAAAATGATACACGGACTACACGGTAGATATAAAATCGTGGTTTGAAAATTGAATTTTGAACACTGACTCACGATCACGTCACGCCTGTCAAAGATGTAATGACATCGACAGCGGCAGCAGAACCTTATGTTGTTCATGTTAAGGTGGTTTTTTGCTCCATCACCTCGAGGCGCTAAGAGGTAAGGTAACATTATTTCGTGATGACATTCTATCGTTCACGGTGTGCGTAACGATCCGTTAATAAAAGTCTATTTAATTCTTATCTTATTATTAATTTTCGTTGGAATTCGGGGCCTTTGTGTTAAAGACGCCTAAGTTTTTTTTGTTCATTGTACGTAATTTGCATTGGCAAAAGGTCAGTCGATCCACCTTATGAAAGCAGCTGTTATCTTCATTAATTTAAATGCTATCAATACGTTACCTGCCATTATAAATTATATGAATTCATTGGTTTCAAATTATATTAATGAAAAAATATTTTAGCTCCTAACCACATAGATATTCACCCTCGTTTAAGACAATGTTTTTCCGGTAGCGGCTTTTCCGAAATTTCCTGAGCCATGTTTTAAAATTTAAATTAGCTTACCTACCTACCTACGTAACCTAAATAATTTAGATTACAGACTAGATCCACTCGTACTTATGTAGCTTGAAAATTGATCATTGTATATCCCATTAATATCATATACGGCATATAAATTAATAGGTAATCTATGACACAATCAAATCATCTATCTTCTTTTATCTCCAATTCGTTGTAGTTATTTAATTAAAGTTCCCTTATATGGTTCGTTGCAAGTTGCAAGCGAGAAGGCCACACGGTGACACGCCGCCGTTTAATTTACATATGATATTGTTTTATTAATGAAACAGTTATAGCTTATCTGTAGATAATGTTAGTGTGTCAGGTACAGTGAACAGTGACGTGAAGGTTGTCCAGTGGTATCGCTGCAAGTAGCGGAGCAGCCCACTCGGTTCGAGTGGTGCGATCACAGACATAGATAGTAAAGGTGGAGTTGGCGCCTTCGCGATTACATTGCGAGTGTTTCAGGGGAATAGGTCCAACCATCAAGCACTCAGCCGATTTTATAGATCAGTACTCAGAACTTAGTATCCTGCCGATTTTACCGTATAGATTTCTGGAACAGATGCTGATCAGACACTCTTGTTCTGTCACATGCAACGCTAGTAAGAGTTTAATGTCTATCTGACAACCTATCTGGTAAATTTGACTACCTGTTGCCCTGATTGTAACATCAAAGTGTTAGTTGTCAACTAGCCATCTGTTTAGGCTTGGAGTGTGGTAATACATCTGTGATAGTATTGCAGCCGCCAAGACTCACTCATCACTCACTCAATCACCGGTTTGCGCCCTGGTCTATTGCAGCCATATGGCAATTATGGCAATCGTATGTGAACGACTATATCAATATTTTGAGAGCTATATAAAAGATGAACCTCCGCTCTCTTTTTGTCCGGCAACACATCGGTGATGCCATTGGTATCTCAAACGCCCATCCTAGCCTGTCTCTTGTCTGTTATCGTTTATTGTCTACTTCTAGAGCTGTCCCGTGAGGTTGCTGCTAGTAGTGCAGTAGTGCTACGACTGGCTATGACGTCATCTAGCAGGTCAATAGTGAACACATTCCCAGTGTAGGCGCGGCGCTTGTCTAGTAAATGGGCCATTGGGTCGTCTCGCTGGTTCCCAGGAGCTGTAATTGAACACTGCAGTTCATTAATTGTTAGTTGTGGAACGTGCTTCGCTTCTTTCTACTTTTACCGCGCCGGCGCCGGTGCATTGTGTTGTGTCATACAGCTAACTGAACTTTCTTTACCAAAAATGCAGTAAAAATAAGTTTGAACTAAATCAACACTGAACATCAGGTGTATTATATTGGATTATCAATTTTATAGAATAAATAGTGAAAATCAAGTTTAACAGATGCTACATACATAGAATCTCTTAAGAACCATTTTAAATGAAGGTAATATTTGTATGACGCTTGTATTCTTACGACTTGCAAATTGTTACACACTGAAGTCATAGTGAAGTATGTTCTATACTACATATTTGGTAACACGGATTGCAGCCGCGTCTCTTGCTCTCCATATTCAAAAACAGAGTAGGTATTTTATAAGTAACGAGCCGGCAAGCGAGCTGGCCATCCACCTGATGCTAAGTGGCCACCGTCAACCATGGGCGCCAGTAACACCAAAGAGATCACCAATGCGATCCCGGCAAAAAACGAGGGAGAAGGAAAGTAACTTGGTAATCTTGGTATTAGTATGTCTCTCGTGGAGTTAGTGGCGGTCTATGGCACCTTCTGAAGGTTCTCTCATCCCATCACATCACATCATACTATAGACTAGAAATAATGTCGTTGACGTAGCCTCGCGCGTCGTTGATCCTATCTGTTGAATACTGTTAATTGCGATTTCATTTAAGTTCGAATTCGTAAGACCGGTCTTTATCGGAGCTCGCGCTGGAACAAAACTAACACATGGATTTGCTTTTAGTGCCTGACTACTGACAACATTAGCTGTTTATAATATTGATGCACACACGCACATT
Source organism: Thymelicus lineola (assembly GCA_963932265.1). NCBI lineage: Eukaryota > Metazoa > Arthropoda > Insecta > Lepidoptera > Hesperiidae > Thymelicus > Thymelicus lineola. The sequence continues at coordinate 11,501,109 of OZ010705.1, read as the reverse complement.
TTTTGTGTGTTTTGTAGTTAAACAGAAACTGTTTTATTTTGATGTAAGTAAATCATTTTGCAAATAATGGGAGGACAGGCATAAATATACTATGAAAGTATGAATGAACATATCTAGAATCGATGGGACAATATTCCTGTCTAAAAGTTGTGTAACATTACTTACATTTACAAACCAAACTAAAGAACACAATCAAACGTCATTACAGTAAAGAGCGGTTGAGTGGTTCGTTTAACTAAACAAATAACAAAGCAGTTTGCGTAGCTAGAGCAGATTCCGGACCTCATGCCGGAGCGTTAGCTGCCGCCACACATGGCTTGAACGAACTAAATAAATCGTATACGAATCTTCAGCTCGTGTAATCTTAAAAGCAAGAGTGAAATGTTTAGGGGAGACCGAGGAGTGTGATGTGTGACGGAGGCCAATCGTCACATTCGTGACGTAATCGATTTCTCGGAGCCGCCATGTGTTATTATGGTGAATGGTCCGGGAAAAACCACAAGCCGTTAAAAAGGTGCCACAAGTCATACAACTCGGACGAGTAATACGTGAAGAATATTATATCTATTTGACAGACACATCAATTTATTATAATAAACTTACATGACAGTAATATTGGCAGAAGAAGACGTGAAATTACGTGTTAGGTTATATTTAGAATCTACTCATTCTATCGTCTAATACCAAGATATAAGATTTTGTAGGTAACAGCCACATTGTAACACTTTATTGACATTCTTCCGAACCGTGCAATACATCTATTCACAAATGTTGTGTTTAAGTACTCTGTGTCCACAAATTGAAGAATTAATTTTTCTATAAGGTTCCTGGATAGGTACTTGGCGTTCGTCCACAGTTCGATTGTCGCGTAGTTTTCTACCCCGCACGTGTGCGATGCAGCGTTCAGCAATGTACGATGTGCAGTAATGCTGATCTCAGTGCTCCGTGGACTGTGGACACTGCGGGAGGGTGGGCCTCGCAGACACGATAGGATCAGCAAGCGTGACATCAATACGGTTGTTTATATTGGAACTTTCATTGCTCGAGGCCATCGCCGCAGCCGCAGCCGCCGTCGCCGTGATATACAGGAGTACCGAGGTGAAAGGCGACGGAATGTACAGGATTATTGGGAGTTCTCGACATTTGTGAAGTGAAAGTTATTTTGAATTGAGCTACGAGATGGATTTTAGTCCATCGACATCGACGAAGGGATAATCGATGTTGCTGTTAGATGATTTAGTAGGGCTTTTAAGTTCTATATTATCTAATGAACGCATTTGTAGCACCTCGGTTATTGTGGATTTTGTAGATTGTGTTCTGTTTAGTAAAGTTATTAAATCAAAGATAAAACCCATACAATAAGCAATACAAATTTCTCGCCATCACCCTGGGTTGACTGGTAGAGAATGCCACTAGGCATTAAGTCCGCCCATGTATAACCTGTTCATAGGTGTTACAAAAAGAATAAATAAATAAATAAATAAGGCTAAATTCGTTTGTATATTCTAATTATCCACCATTAGACGTTAATTATACATATACATTCGTTTTTGTTTATACTTTAATTAATAATCTTTAGCTGAAACGGTGTTAGCTCATAACAAGTTTCTAAGAGTTGTCAGAAACAGTTCGATGTGTCGAATAGCTTTTGCTCCAGTTGACTAAACTTCGTTGGAATGGGTCATGAAATTGTGAAATGTACTACATCGGCGTTGGATTTGATCTGTATCGTTACTAATGAGTGAAACATAACTCCGTCAGGCAGACGGTTGGCCAACAGCACCCGCCGCCCGCGCGGCCGCGCCGCTAAGGCTTCATCACTAATTTATAATTGACTTAGTGAAAAACAATAATGATGTTAATGCCATGCGGGTCACAAAATGTAAAGTACCTGCATGAAATCTGTACACAGAGCTCAGTGTTACGTAATCTGTTAAGAAATTTATCGACAATTTCAATCTTTTGAATGACCCAGATACAATAGAAAAGTTTTCTATGCCGTCCATGTCTAGGGAACAGAATCATGATAGAGCGAATGAATAAATGATAGAGCGAAAAAGAATAAACTAGATCCAGCTATTTGGAAGACTTGTAAAGGCCGAAAATCCATGATAGACATTCCTTTCAAGCTTTCCTAGAACATACTCGCAGTATCTTTTTTAACACCGAGTGAGATTCCTGTAATTGATTTCTCGATAAATTTTCTGCAAGAATTTCTTTACTGTACCGACTATAATCAGAGCTACAGTTTTAGGTACATGTAATTTCAAATTCATGTACGAACAGTTACGTTCCGCTATATTGGATAGCCCACTGTCATGTTTATAGCCAGACTATAGAGGGCCGCTACATGACCATTTGGCACACTACTTTCTTCATCACAGAGGAGCAACAAAGTTGGTTGGAATAGTTTTGGAAGTAGTTAATTTGCATGCAACCCACCTTAATGATGAAGTTGTAATATTATTAAGATTATGCGATATCTGAAAACTTAACTAACGTGAATCCTCCCGTACTGAAAAACGAATATCTATAATAGCGATCACGTTGGCGCCAAATTACCAAACCTGAAAATTGTTTATTTGCTCTGACAATAAACGGATCTCCACAGCAAATTCAGAAAACTTTTAATGCCTTTAATTTTGCCTAACTTTGTATCTAACTAACGTTGCGAAGCGCAGGAAGCGCTTGGCTACATCGTCACTTCGATACGGCATCAAATCGCCGATACCCGTGATTCGTACGTTCGCGTCTGCTTATACATCTATGGCTTATACTTAGCTATCCCGTTAGCACGGAACCGGTCTGCGTCTCGGATGCCTCGCGTTCCTTGCATTACTTCTACGTACTCTGATTTTTGTTTGTTTTTAACTACTCCCTTAAACGTCTGTCAATTAGTGCATCATAACCAGACACTTTTTATAATCAAATCATAAATTTTGAAACATGTATTTTATTTATTTAACTATTTTTAACAAGTATTTATCCGAGAAAAGTATTTTTTCTCGGTTGTGTTTGTTGGATAGAGGTCACTCTCTTTTGTTTCAATCAGAGTTACCTGCTTTGTCTTGGCATATTTCTCGTCAATTATTCACTATTTATTAATCATCTCTAAACCTGTTAGTTTAAATATGATCTTCAGAATTCTGAAACAATCGCTTCGATTGTTTTAAGAGTATTTTACAAAGATATCCTCTCGTTTGCGTATTGCGAATCAAGTCCACAGCGATCAGGTATTTCTGAAAACTACAAGTACACTCACTTTCGGTAAAAACTCTTTCTTTTGATAACTCTCCCTTCGTTCTCAAGACGATGTACTTATCTCGTGGAGGAAAACTGGTTTTGCTTAACCCCGACCTTGATACGTGGAGACTGGTTCCGTAGCTCATTACAGTGCACATTACGGTTACTTGTATGACCCTTGCGCGTTGCGTTAGCGAGCGTTTGCAGACTTTGCAGTCATCACTATTACAATACGTTTACAAAATATTTCGTGATCATCCTTATAAAACATTAGTCCTAAAAAGTAGCTCGGATATTGATTTTCTTTTAAAACATATGCATTTTATAGTTATTTCTAATCTACTTATCGCTATGCGTAAAAGCTTGCCGTTAGGTGCCAAAATTTAGACGTTTTGTTAGCTTGCATTGCCCGTCATAAGACAATTTTATTAAGACATTAGAAAAGACAAACAAACGCACAATATAGTTTTTAGATGAAGTAGGAAATGTTCACATAATACTATCAGAAGTTAATATTATAACGTACGATGTTTTCAATTCAATAATTATACCATTCACTTTTGGTCTCTTTGAGCTTTGATATTATCGAACGCCTCCTCAAATATCAAATTACGTTCGTCGTGACATCGAACTCTGTACAATAAAAAATCTGGTACTTGATTCAGGTTGTTCCGAAGTTTCATTTTTTATTGACTTTGACGAAGCGAACAAGTACGAAATTTATAACTGGATGTAAACTTTATTTTGTTACGATGAGCGAAATGAAGCTTTCATTTTATGAAGTATCGATCCTGATTAAAACAAGAAGTTCCTAGATTAAATCTATTCGCACATGTGTACAAAGCAGTCCTGCATTAAGTGTTCAGGATAGCTTTATTTCTCTATTGTAACATTTGTGACCTGAGATAGACCGTTGTCTTTTGTGTGTATTTTAAGGGTCCTTTTTTCGAATGGATAGATGCTGTTGGCCCTAGTTGTCACGCGGACAAGTAGGTGAGCCTGGAGAGGCTCAAGATATTTAGCGAGGGGGGAGAGTTGCACAAATTGCAAATTGGTTTGAATCAGTTTAAATCAATCAAGTGTTAACTTCGAAAGAAACAAATTTAACCTTCAAAGGTTATCGCGCTGAGTCGTTCCGAATTCGGCGAAGCGTTCTTTTGTTCTCGTAGCGTCAGCAGCCATGTTTGAAAGGGTTATTTATAATGCAACATTGTTGTAGAATGTTGCTGGGACTTTTGCGGAACTAAGTGAATATTTTGCATTCATTGCAATCGTTGAGAGGTGATGCTATTTTTGGCCACAGCCAGAGCTTTAATGGTATTCGTTATTGGGTGTTGATTGGTTGATTTGACTGTGGAGTGTGCGTATCTCAACGAAGATCTAATATTGATTATGAAAATATGGAACACCTGTATATTTCTAATGGAGCAAATTTACAATACGTTTCAAAATTTTAAATTCAAAATTAAATTATAATAAAAAACACACTTTAATATGTGCAAGGTCCTATCAGTGCTAGATATATGACATTTTAGTGAAGGAATATGTTTTACTTAATTTATCACTATTTACTCGCAATTTTACTGTTTCTTGCGAAAAAATTCCGTGAGATTTGCCGAAACTCCCCCCCCCCTCTCCACCGTAAGATTAGTTGAGATTCGGCTCGATCCCCTCCCCCCTGTAAAAAAGCAAAAGCAAAGCAGCAACCCATAATTGTCCCACTGCTGGGCTCGGGGTCTCCTCTCACAATGTGAGGGGTACAGGCCATAGTCTACCACGCTGGCCAAGTGCGGATTGATAGACTTCACACACCTTTGAGAACATTATGGAGAACTCTCAGGTGTGCAGGTTTCCTCACGATGTTTTCCTTCACCGAAGCAAGTGATAATTAACTTGTAATACGCACATAATATTTGAAAATTAGAGGTGCGTGCCAGGATTTGAACCCGGGCCCCCGCGTTCGGGAGACCAACGTTCTAACCACTAGGCTATCACTGCCCCCCCCCCCCCTGTAAGCCTCACGTAATTAATGGATGCCCCCTAAGTAATTGTACGAGTACTTATTGTTTTTGCAGTACAACGTCTACCGTGTCGGTAAATATTATTATAGATATTTGAGTTTGAATGGTTAGTAATAAGGTAGATAATAAGGAATTACTTAATGGTGTTTGCTCGAGCCGGTAGAGCTGTTGTGTGGATGTGACCTAGCGGTGGTCTGGACGCGGCCCCGCCAGTGTTGACTCGGGCCGCATCGTTACACAGATCATACACATCTCCAGTCAGCCGCTTGTTTGTCCAAGCTATGTCCTCAACTCCTCACTACCAGGCATTATGTAATGTACATGATATCTTTGTTTACCAATTAAAACATTATTAGAAAAATCGATGTAATTATCTGTCAGTAAGTTGATTAACTTTTCGATTGAGTTACGATGGTCTCAAAGAATAATTAAGGAATGTGATCTATAAATTATCTATTTTATACAAAACTTATTTAAATTCTCATAAAATACTTATCGCCTCGCGCAACATATGTATGTATAAGATGATTAGCATCAAATTGCAAGATAATAACTTTCTAAGCCATACCACAGTACACATATATACAGTAACGTGACTCGGCCCGATTCTCGAAAAACTTGCCTACGCGTCGCCGCGCGCTAGGGCTGTCCGCCGACAGTATTTTAATTTTATAAAACGACTTGAGTTTCTTTGTAGTTTTGTATTTATAAATGTTATATTTTCTATTTTAATAAATGCAATTCATTGTGAATAAAAAGGAAGTGTTCCATAAAAATCTATGTTGTGTTTTTATTAGTACTGTGAAGGTTCGTAAGCCTTCAGTATTGTATTAGAGACAGAGACTCTTAGGGTATGGTAAGTTCTTCTTGCAGGTTAAGGTAAATAAAAAAGGTACAACTGTCCGATTCTATAAACTTTATACCTATTGCTAAATTAATTTATAACATTGAAATCAAAGTTACAGTAGCAAGTAGCAATAACGTTTTAATGACAAATTAGACGCAAATATTCAAATTACAATTATTACAAATTACAATATTAGGTACAATTATTTCCAGACGAGATTCATAGATTCATCATTATATTCTTTATCACGTCATTCATATTATATTCGTATCCGCTCGTTCGCCTGTCGGCAATCGCCACGCAGCGGCCGCTGTTGCCCACGTATCGCACGCGTATTCGGATGTGGGTAGGTATAACGCGCTTTTCGGCCGTTTGTATGAAGAGCGACTACTGTTTATATCTTTACCGTGGCCATACGGTCCGATTATTGGGCATGAGTCGACGTCATACATACATAAGATACATACCGATGGTCATCTGTCATCTGTCAGAACACAGAACAGAAGTGACCCGCACTGGGGTCAACGTACCAGCGTCACTTACAACAGACCAGACAAATAACACTACACACTGTGTACACATTTAATGAATTAGCTAATTATACTTTTCTCTTAACGATGATGTCATCAGTCATCACTCGACTGGAGATTTAGCAAGTGACCACCAGCCTTTTAAGGCATTCTTTAAATATGTAATCTATCACGCGATATAATGATAACTGAACTCTCGTGTAATTATGATTAACACTTCGAAGTTAAGTGATAAGTGGATACATTTATTATTTTTGAATGATTATATAGGTAGCAGTAATATGAAATTTGCTTCTATTAGATTACGGTCACAGATGCATCGTTTATTGAAACGTTTAAAACTATATTGTAACTTTAGTTCTGCTCATTCATTCTGTCACTGAAGGGTCCACACTCCACAGTGCACAGTCCGCAGTATGAGCGGCTTTACATTCACTTTTTCTCGCTACTCGTACTTTCATATTCATGAAGCCTTGCTTCGTGGGAAATTATGTACATTATTTTCTCGTATAAAGCAAAAATTGAGATAATATTTTTTTCCATGCATGTTCTCAGCCCAGAGAGAGGTGTATGGGATTTTAGCGATCTCTTTTGGCCCAGCCAAAAAACTATTAATGATGCGAATATCATGATACATTATGGTATTAAGATGACTGTCACTGTAAATCAAATTAAGTAGACGCGATTGCGAAATTACTACCGAGTGACCAGACGGGCAACGTAAGTTATGGAAACCTTATTTCCACTGAAATAATAATTAATTAATTGTGAACTGTAGTCTGTAACTAAAGCTTGTAGTAACATCCTCTTATATTTCTTAAACTTTTTCGTAACGTGATAATATTTCAACGTTCCAAGTAACAGTTAAGACAAAGGCGGTGTCGTGCGAACCGAATTTAATTTGTGGAGTCCATTGTGCGTGCGGCGTACAGAGATTGAAGCTCCAATTTATATGACCGTTGACCGTCGTTCACCGTTACCGGCGGCGGCGGGGCTGATACTGGCGGGAGATGGTGGCGTGAAATCTTTAATACGAGCTTAAAACTGCTATGCTGCGTGTCGGTCTGACCGGTGACCGCTCTGCTCCGTGCTTGTGTCCAATCGCCAATAGACTCGTAACGTGTTCCGGTCGACGCGCACGTACCTTCGCCGCTGACGTCATCGTCTCCCTTTTTGTTCCACATTTGGGGATTCTAGGCTCGGATGTGATCTTTGACCGTTTGTTGGGAAGTCGACAGTCAGACACGGTCGTTGCTGAACCAGCTTGATGTTAATGGGTAATTTTCATGATTCGTTCCTCCTTAACCGTCAAATTAATAGGTTTTTTAGGATTAGTTAAAGCTTATCAGAGTAAGTACTTTTGGTTTGAGAGTATTTATAAAATTGTCTCGTCCGTTGTCCGTTATACCGCGAGTGGGACAGTTAGCTTAGGTTCAGACATACATAGATGGGACAAATACCACTCTCTAAAGCTTGTAATCAATTATTTCCTTTCATTTCAAACAGAAAAAAAACCTTAAAATTGTAAATGAACATTTAGGTAATTCTTCTTTGAAACTCGCTCCGCTTGTACTGTCACATGATAACATGGTGTTCTCACGGGCATCGGTCATTTGACGGCGGTCGGCTGACCTTGCGTTTTTTGTACAAAATTCGCGAGGGTTGTCGAATGTATTGTGAAATATTTGTTGCTTTGTAACGAGTTTCATTTTGAGATGCATTATAAGACGCGATTTAAACTCCTTTCTGGTCAGCATCGTTGATTATCTTGGCGACTTGGCGTTAGAAAGGTGCATGATGGCGCTCACCACATACAATTAGGTACATACGTAGTTCGTTTATTTTGTTGGTGTTAATCACCCTTGTGCCTTGCGTGCCATGAAAACTTATTTTTACTACGATAAGGTACTCACGATACATTATAATATGTTGTACTGCTGTGAGTTCGAGCCAGTTGCATAGATCGTCCAAAATTAATACAGGGCTGGGCCGCACCGCACTGTCCTCTATTCTTTCGGTACACATACAAATATTCAAGAATAGTAGGTACTATCAGATCTAGACACGCGGCAGCGTGTCAAGCCAAGTTCAAGCAAAGGAACTGGCTTGCTAGCGCCGAGTGTAATATTACACGAACCACTTGGTGCCACTTTTGACCCTTTTATAACTCAAAACCTCTTTAACGTAAACACATAAAACTACGTGTGTTTAATTATATCCATATGGACATGTAGAAGACCAAATTTCATGAAGCTAGCTCAAACGGTTACAAAGATATGAAGGTCAAAAAGTCGTAAATTTTAGCACTGACTGACTGACTGACATATAGTACCTAAATCTAACCTACTTCCAGATAACCTAGAAGGATGAAATTTGGAATCCAGCTTGGTAATTGTGTGTAAGCGTAGGAAAAAATCAAAAAATTAAAAAAAGTCGAAAAATAAGTGGTGTCCCCATACAAAATTTGTATGGGACCGAAGCAGAGCCATCTAGCGGCAGTGAAAAGAAAAGCTTCGGTCCCATACAAATCTTAGCCGACTCGCATTTACATTGTGAGCCCGTTATGTCACGTAAAACTCGCACTAAGGCCTCTGTGCACGCGGGGCTCAATATGACATACTTCAGCGCATGGAGTATTGAGGTAGAACGAGGGCCACCTCATATGAAGGGAAAGTTGAAAAAGTTTCCAGCTGTTTACAAAAAATAGAGGTTCCAATAATGGCCATTTCTAAATGGCACTAGTGTGTGACAAATAGATATATGAAAGAAAGAAAGAAATTATTTATTTTGCTAAGCACTGCAACAAGTTATAAAATTTACACTAAATAAACCATTTACAAAATATTATCAGTTATAAAATCGACATAACCTGCTGCAGCACTGCTCAAAAAAAAAGGTACGCACTCAGCATACCGCGGGCTCCCCCCCGGGGGTTGCCCGCCTTGTCGTGGCGCGGGGGCTTAGTAACCGTGGACTGGTCACCCACGGTGAAATTAAGAGGCAACCAGGGCCGGCCAATTTGGGCCGCCGCTTGGCCTGAGGAGGGCGCTCCCAGCGGGCTGAACAAGTTCACTGCGGACGCGCGTGGAGGTGGGACCGCAGAAGAAGAGGAGTGTCGGTATTACGGTGCGCCGTTCTCCCTATCTTCTGCGGCCGTGGAGGGATCGCAGGGGGAGAGGCGTGTTGGTATTACGGTGCGCCACTCCCCCTATCCCCTGCGAGCTGGCGGGGCCGTTCCGCCGAAACAGCACTGGTGGGATCGCAGAAGAAGAGGCATGTTGGTATTACGGTGCGCCGCTTGCCCTATTCTCTGCGGCCGAGGTGTGGTCGGTGGAAGAACCACAGGCCTAATCTTCCACCGGGTAACAGTTATCTGGTATTCATGGCCTCCTAGTAGCGGACTTGGGGGGAGTCTGCTAAAGTACTGGTGGAGGCCGAGGGGAGAGGCGCACCTTACCATCTGGTGCGCCCATCGTGGAGGGCTTTCGCGATGGAGCCGCTTGTGGGCGGCTGCCGCTGGCGGGGTCGCGAATGTGTGCGAAAGCGTTCCCGTAACCCCGTCACAAGGCGGCGAGAAGGAAGATGAGGGGGTTTTTAGTGGGTATACCGTGGGTCTCATTAGCCTATACGGGAGTCCCACATAACCACTCGGGTACCCCCTGCGCCCGGGTGGAATGCGTAGTGCATTTTCCCCCCTCGGGGAAAAAAAGGGCTGTTGTAAACGGAGTGAATTTTGCTGAGTTATGCCACCCTAATCAATGGCGCTAGTGTCCGCCAAATAGATATTCGAACATAGCTGTTGTAGACCGCACTGCAGCCCCACCCGTAATTTTAACGCGTTTCCACCCATGAAACGTCAACTTAGTCTGTAAGATTTGTGAACAGGATATATTTTTCTTTACAAAAAGTAATGATATCCCACCAAAAACATAAATGTGAAAAAGGAGAGCCAAGTTCAATACAAAAATTATGCTTGGCTGTGGGCTTAGCCGCAAAAAGAAAGGAGATCTAAATGAGTATCAAGTTCTATGCAAAATCTAAATATGTATTTATAGGAACAAAATAACATTATGAACAAGTATTAAACTCTATTTCTTTGCTTTATTGGATACCTATAACAATTGCTGTTATTTAAAAAAGTGAGATCTTAAAGTAGGTTAGATTTGACTTGGCCAGTTTTCATTACATCAGTCATAAAAGTCAGTCTGATAAAAACTGGCCAAGTCAAATCTAACCTACTTTAAGATCTCACTTTTTTAAATGACAGCAATTGTTATAGGTATCCAATAAAGCAAAGAAATAGAGTTTAATACTTGTTCATAATGTTATTTTGTTCCTATAAATACATATTTAGATTTTGCATAGAACTTGATACTCATTTAGATCTCCTTTCTTTTTGCGGCTAAGCCCACAGCCAAGCATAATTTTTGTATTGAACTTGGCTCTCCTTTTTCACATTTATGTTTTTGGTGGGATATAATACTACGGCGGTTCCCACGGCACACGAGAGATGGTCATTCGGACAGAAGCTGAAGGTCACTGGCTACTTACGTCGTTATCAGATTGCACAGTGTTTTGGTCCACTGCTAGGGACCAAACTTGTTTCTATTGTCGGCACTTTTCAACTACTTTTTTTAATAGAAACATTAGCGCACCTGGCCTGTAGCTCCATCTGCATTTGGGTTTTAATTGTAATTTTTTATAAGGGGTGATTGTAAAGCGTTTTTCTGTCATTCATTTCCGGGATTATGGTGTTGACTTTTAACAGCACATGAGTTCATTGCTGTTATTTATTTCTGTTATAAGTAAATTTTGTAAATGCCTGGTAGTTATCAATATCAGAAAATAAAAAGAAATAAATAGGTATTTTAACACAGGGAAATCTTCTTCTTCTTCGACTTCCAAGAATATAGAACTTGTTATCATGTACCTGTAACCTTGGTTCACGGGCGAATGCGAAGGTCACGGCGAACATTAGACATTTAATGAGAGTGGGACCTCCCGATCAACCTGTAAAACCACTTACCTACACACACAGGCCTGATGTGATGTTCCTAAATCAAGTAAATGATTATTTATTATACAAGTAGGAACCTAATTGCGTTTTCTGTCTTTTTTTCATTTAAATAAGTACCTTACCATTAGACCAAAAAGAACAGACAGCAAAAACGTCATGATAGCGCAAGTTCACCTCCCTTGTGATATTGAATGAAATGTAAAATCTTACATTTACTTACACTTCATCCATCCATCAGACCTTAGAGGTCCACTGCTGGACATAGGCCTCCCCTTGCTTGCGCCACTCGGACCGGTCCTGAGTATATGTAAATGATTATAATTATATGATACTTACAATTAAATAAACTTAATTGTTTTGTATAACAGAGCCGGCTACCGAGTGCCAGTGTCACTTGTCAAGTGGCCAGCCGGTGTGGCCAGTGTCAAGGACATAAGGTGTAAGAAATAGAGATCAGCGTTCAGGTCGTTCAGTGATTGCTCTGATTAGTCCACAGTTGTCAGTTGGTACAGGTTTTTTGGCTTAGCGTACTCACACAGACACAGCGCAAGTCGCAACACGGTTAAGCAAATACTAAATTTGCATGTCACGTTTCTGTTATCGCGGCGGTCAACATTTGTAGACAATTTCGCAACAAAGTGGATAAAAACATCTTAGCGCCGCCGCGCCATCGCCACCGTAAAGTGACGTGACGTGACGCGTCGGCGTGACCGACCTCGCTCTATATGTCCTGATTTATTTCATTATAAAATCAGTATTTTTATTAATTTAAATTTATTAAGTTTTTAACTTAAAATATGATAATTTTTTGACAAGTTCTTAAAGCTTATCCGGCTCATTCAACAATTTAATTTAGCTGAAAGATAATCGTAATAATGGTTTAACTTAAGATTGAGGAATTTTCTTTATTGAATGTAGACCACGTGGAAGTGTCGACTTTAAGCTAATTTAATTTATGCTTCACTACAATACATATTTCCTAAAATCATGAGTACATAAAACGTAACGGTGTGACATTTGAGTTGAAAGTTCATCATAGAGAACTGAAGCGCGGTACTCGGTAGTGACGGACAGGGTGAACCACGGAACACAGAGACACAGGGTGAACGTCCAAAAAGCTGCAAGCTAGCTTTGCTGCTTGTAAAGATTCGAATGTTTTTAATTTAAAATGCATGTATATTATTTGCAATTGGAAGGTTAGAAGCGTATTCGATACAATCGGCAGGTAGTTAGAAGGAATGCTGGTGGAACAGGTTTCGTATTTTTATCAAAACGATTCAAGTTTCGGTAAGGACGCGACGTAACGTGCGATAAATTAACAAAACAACTCACCGGTCGTTTGGATACCACGACGCGGCCGGCGGGAGTCCCTACTCCCTACTCCATCTAACACACGGGAGACGGGGACCTACAACATGTGTAACACTCTCATGAACGTCGGAGTTATCTTACTGCTGACGTTTAGTCTGTCAGGTTGAAACAATAAAATTTAAAATATTAAAACTAGATGCCAATTTTCACCCTAGATTCTGTTCATACTGCGAGGATGGGGCCATTATATTAGTAGCCAATCTACGTATAATAGATAGATATCTAATAGATTTAAAAACACGCAACCGTTTTAACTAATGCAAATAAAAAAACTAAAAAAGTTATTTTTTCCATTAGTATTCAAAGTGACGTGTTGTATTTCTTCCTTTTTCGTAGCAAGCATATTTTATCAACAACATGCAATGATTATATTTTCGTTTGAAATCACGATTGCCTTATCATTCGAATCGTACGTACGTATACTAGTATGTGGCATTACGTCTATTTACAGATACAATTGTGTCAAGTTTACGGTGTAAGTATTACAATTACATACATTGCGTATGTGTTGCTTTGTGGCATAGACAATACGCGTGCCATGGATAATGTTGTTTTTGTCGTCGTCTCATTACCGAATCCTCCGTCTCCGCCGGCCATTAATGCCAGTACCTAGTTACCTCACCTCCAAGGAATGTTTAAAATATTAATAATTTGTAAACGAGGCGACTCGGTCCTCGTATGTGATAAGTAAATCATCCAAAGTTTTTGTCTTACAGGTTTCCACTGTTTCGCTGTTTGCACAAATGTGGACGAAGCCGTGTGTGATAACCAAAAGACCGAATGAGTAAACGAACGAAACGACATTAAAACGTTACATTCAAATTCAAAAACGGAACATTCCATTCAAAACTAACGCTTAACAAATGTTGCCATAACCATTAACGTAGATAATAATTAAGTAGCGTAGGTAGTGAGTAATCGCAAGTAAATAAGTGAATAAAAATCGTGTCAAGATCGAGAAGTGTGTGTCAAGGGGTTTGCAACTTTCCTTTTGTGGACCGACTGGATGGCATCGGTCGCGTCGCGTCAGTCCTATAGTGGTGAATCGGCTTAAAGTGACCTCGGGCCGGATTTTGGCGGATCCTGCGGCGGCCGGCGCCATTACCCCGCGAGACTCGGAGAGAACAGTGTTCGTCGACCGTTCGGTGCTGGTGATGTGTGAGTGGTGACGATGTCGACACAGGCGTACTACAAGGAGCGGCTCGGGTTCGACCCGCAGGAGGCGATGGCGGACGTGAACGGCACGGGTCCGCTGTACGAGCGCGACGGGCCGCACCAGCCCAAGCGGCACCGCGCCGACCGCGCCGACCGCGCCGACCACAAGGACTCCCACGACCAGGTGTACGAGGAGAACCTTACCAAATTCAAAGGTACAACTTGTTGGGACTTCTTTATACGACAGGCAGGTTCGTGGTGATGGGATATAGAGAATGCGTGTGCCGCTGTGTTTGTGTGTTCGATTGTTTTCACGCGCTGACACTATTTAACATTCTACCCGATCTGCCTTTGTTTTGTTTTTTTTTCAACTAACTAGGTATTGTCATTTGTCTTCGGAATACAATTGATTCGTTTTTCGACTCGCTGAAAGTTGCCAGCTTGAATATTTTAATATAAATCGCGTTCGACCGCTCGTATACACGTGAATAATTAGGAGTATTATTTTAATTGGATTCTGGTTTTAAATACATTATCTATATTAGGGTTTTAATGAATCCAGTTTGAAGCGTGATTTATGACTTTAATGAAGCAGCCCGTAAAAAACATCGGTCTCGATTCAATCTTAATATGTACGCCATGCCATGTGTTGAGTGCGCATGGGGAAGATTTTTTTACAAAGTATCTGACTTAATTAATTCTGTCAACGCTCATATTATTAAGGTCTATGATTTGTGTCGTCTTTTCTTAATTTTAACCTGTTTTTGTGAAGTCGTCATCGGCATAACATATCTCGACTATAAATATTTTTTTACAAAAAATAATATCACTTTTAAAATCAGTAATCTGACAAAAAATTTGAATTTTATCGTGACCTTTATTGATAAATTAAGTGGAGCTATGCTGGTATCTTGTAATTTGGAACTTAATTTCATTGACGTCGTGTAGTTTTTGCTCGGAAAAGCCGTAGAAACTTGGACATCTTTATTGTTTCTGTTGACGGATGATATTATTTTGTTGTGTTAACAGTGTTATTAAAAACCCCTTTTCTTACACAGGAATGTCTAATTTTCTCTTGCATCCTAAGAAAAGAAAGAAAAGAAAGAAATACTTAATTCCAATAGTTACTACAGATAACAGATATGGGTATAATAAAAAAAAACTAAAACATTAAGATTACAGTGAAGCTCTCTGCTGTAAGCACTATGGAAATGGATCGCACTCAGTAATTGCTATGGAGAACCACAGCACTGATATTCTGTGCGAACCAGTTTCCAGTACTAGTTCATATAGTGGTAGCAGTTATCAGGCAGCCTCCAGCGGCCTTGGCACAATGTTATTATCCAACAATAGTTTAGCTTCAACTTGTTATTCATATAAGGTAATAAACTTGACAACGTTACGTTATCAGCGATATCAAGATATCTCTGTGTGTAGCGAGATAACAGAACTCTCACAAGTAGATACCTAAGTACTGATCTATCAGTCAATACTCGACTATTTAACTTCATAATTATAATATTTCCGAATAGTCTCAAAATAAACAAATAGCTATCAGTAATCTGCTACTTTGTGTGACTTCTGTGCCGTAATAATGATTTTGCTTTATGTTATTGGGCTACACAACACAGGCCACTGAATGTCGACGCGACGACTTCAGTAACTCCTCTCCGGCTAAGAGAGTGGAAGTGGCTCCAATTTCGATCTTCTCAAATTCATCTGTTTTGTTGTCAAATTAGTAATGTACAATTATATTAAGTTGTTGGCAAATTAGTAATGTACAATTATAATATTATATTATGTTCATCAATCGAGTTGTAATTTACAACTTCGAGCGAATTACAACTTTGAGCGTGCATAGCAGTTAAATAGGAGAGACTGGAGCCAGACTCCAAAGGGGTTGCATGATACATACGTAAACTGAAGTTGTACCGACGGTAGATGTCAAGTTATCATATCATAGCAGTAGTACAAGTAGTATATCTAGATATGATATTTGAATAGCAGTCGCCGGTCGGCAGGCGGCAGCTCGGCGGCGGCGCACCAGTTAATTGGCAAGATTGAGTCCAATAATTAACTGATTCGTTCCGACATAAAGGATCATCCAATTCATTGGGTTCAAGTTCCCAACGATGGGTAAGTTAATATAGTATCCCAGTAGACGGTACTTACAGTACTAGACTACTATAGTGTACACACACGTTATGTTACAACTTACGATCACGATCACCAGAGTTCCAAGGGCCTATCAACAAGCTAACTACTTACTCCTACTACTGAGACGAATTTTTGTTTTTCCAATTAACAAACATAGATACACTATACTATACATATACACTAATCTCTAGTTCTTAGGTTCTTTAATGGAAACTCAAGTAAGGATAAGTAAATTAGTAAATGTAATTAGACAGATGGATTCTGAACCATAGTTAAGAGAACACACGCGTATGTGATCGATAGTTATAAGAGCTGGTTGTGAGATGACCGTTTGCCTCCGATTAGCTTTGTACTTTGAGCTCGATCTGTTAGCGTAGCGGCACATTGCACTCTGTTTCTTCCTTATGTTGGAGAACTAGAGTTAACACCACTCTGCGGCACTAACGATAATGTTCAATAAAATCAACAATTTCAAAAGATCTCCTTCTTCATCTGATATAAATACCACCCTGTCCAGGCTCTATGGCTCTAACCATAGACAGCGATGGAAGCGCTCAAGCCTAAACCTATTCAACTGCCGTGTTCGTTCGACATTGACATTGAGACAGGCAATCGGGCTAAGAACGAACCCATACAGCGAATTACTAAAATTAAATGCGTAATATTCCTTTCTGTGTGCTACATATTTCTTTTTATTATGATAAGGATTAAGGACAAAGTCCTTAAAATAAGTAGCGATATAATCCAAGATGCGAGCCCAATGGAAAGGTGGTTCTTCTCTTTACGTTGTAAAATCATCGGTGTTTCTCTATTGCCACTAGCAATAGCACCTATCCTCTAGGCTTGGCTCTCGCCGCGGAATGACGTCACGCCCATCCGTAATTTCCACCAGCGCCGAGGAGTTCCATGTAAGGAAGCTCATTAGCATACTCGGTAGAATCCGATAAGTGTCGTGTAAGCCGGTGTGTGGTGTGCGGTGTGTGGTGTGGGGTCGCCAGGCTTCTTATCTGATTCACATGCTTCCTGCTCCGAGCGTGGCTTGCAATCATTACGACTAGAGGACTAGACATTAATCATTCTAAAATTAACCATATTTATGTAGCGTTATAGTTGGGTCTTCTTTATTTTTGTTAGCTTTTGTCAGTCAAAGATGGTATTGAAGAACATGCATCGCGTTTACTTTGTTTAAAACTCCAACCGCTCTTCGTTTTGTTTATGTTTTGATCTCGTTTCTTTCGTTATTAATATGGAACTTCTAGTCTAAAACTGAAACTAACCTTTACAATTAACTGCTACTGCTACTTTAAAAATGAAACAAGGTTTTACGAAACTCGTAGATATCTTACATTACATTTAACGACTTAAGCTTAAAATCGTGCACGAATATTTTGCAATAAACTTGTGTTTGGTACTTCTACAAATATTTATGTTTTTCTTATTAATATTATGCAAGCGCGTAATAAACTGCATGTCAAGTGGCCTACGTTCCTCTGAAAATGAATAAGGAATATTTAATTTGAGGCAATTTTTTACAAACTTTTTCGAAACTCAATTGAGACCATTGCTGTGGCAAAGGCAAATAATCATAGGTAAATAACTTACTCTTATTTACCTTATAGAAAAATCCACATCCTCAAAATAATCGGTAATATGGTGTCTCTAGCAAAAGAAAAAGGTTCTCTAGCTCAGGTATTCGAAATGAGATTGAGTCCAATAAGGCGTTAAGCTTAATTTGCAAGTAGGTCAATGCAATACAATGACATTGTCAAGGCTGGGAGGGGATTATTTAATTCGGAACGCGTGATTGTTGGCTTGTTAATACCACCGTCGAGCGACGGGTGAGGAATGCTGATGAGCCAGTGATACCTCGATCATTTCTAAGTATTGTGATTGGAGCTTGGATCACTTATTTCTATGAATAATGATTCAGTAAGATTTTGATTAGTGTGCCAGTCCCCAGGCCAATAGGTACACATGATATGTAGACCGAGAGAGGTTGGCACTGGCAGCGGTCGGTAAACTCCGCAATGTCTCAGCTCATTGGTTCAATGTCCATCCGGTTCGCAGGACATTCACAGGACCTCTCAATGACCATCCATCGTGACATTGGCGGCCCTTGTCATATAGTTAAGACCTAAACGATGCTCAATTAGTACAGTTCTTTGTACTCTCGGTCAATCTAAGACCTCCCAGTGATGTCAATTTTGATTGGATGGTTGAAAGTCAAGACTTGGTTATATTTGAGTTTAAAGGTTGTCATAAGTGCACAGAACAGTTTTTAAGTATTATTTTGTTATGGGATCTGACAACAGTAGTTCTAAATGATTTTTGGGTATTATATGTGAGGCTATTGTATGCTATTGAAATGACATGGGTATTCCAAATTTTAGCTCTATGGTAAATAAATTGGAAGTAGTTAATAAGAGCAGGAAAACAACGTTACGAGGAGCGGTCGATAGTGTTTTGGTTAATAACTTAGTGTAGTATAAACAGAGCTTCCGATACATTAAGCTGTTTATAGATAAACAGATAGCAATAACCAGGTCGCGTCGCGCGCGGCGCCACAAACCGACCACCGCGCTGGAATAATGTAGTGATTTAATTTGGTTGCGAATCAACACCCATCGTGGGAACCGGCGCGGCGGCTGTAACACGATTAATCCAACAGAAATCATGCTATAATCCTGTAGAATAATCCTAAAATAACACTAGGCAACGATCAAAACTGTCGCGTTAGAAACTATTATAAATGAAGTTTCAAGACAATTGAAATGTGTCCAGCGGCAGTCCTCAATATTCTATCTATAATATGTATGCTGAAGGCAGTTGCCTAGCAACTTTAAAAAAATAATGTTTTTGTTAATATTTTATCTACTAACTTATTCAAAGATAACGATTGCATATTATATATTATTGAAAAGACTCCAACTGCGATCAGGCGATAACAAGTAATATCAATCAATTGTCTAATGTGTTGGGTCTTCAGGTCATCCATCTACTCTCTTGAGACCACACCCTCGCATCGTAGTGGTAATATACGCACATACTCATCGTAAGATTCCATGTGTCTTGGATAATATGTACAACATCAAGGAATACCGGAGTTCTTGTTCAGCTCGGCAGTCTCGGCACAGGAGAGTCAGTGCCATCTGGGCTTAGAGATTACAGACATGCTATAGTAAGTATAGTTTCTGCAACACCATATGTGATGCACTCAATTTACTTCGATAAGTAGTTCAAGTGAAGCGCAAGGGGCAATACGCGGGATGGATCCTATCATCGGTGCTGTAGTACTGCTGTACGTGATATATGGCTTGTTTGATGTTTGATTACTGACGGTGAGCTGATGCTTCATGAAAGTAATGAAACCGATATCTCGTATCGGCTTGATTGATAACGCCATTCGGCTGCAATGTGCTTCCAGATAGTGCGGCAGCAGGGGCGCTTTATTTTTATGTAAATGACCATTGTTTTAATTAAGGCATTTTGGTTTTGTTACTTTTTTGGTATAGCGATTTAGTTTAGTGGAACTACATGAGTTTAGGTGATTAGGTAACTAATTATGTAGGATAATAGGCTATAGAAGATACAGTTCATGTGTAGTGGGTAGATTGTAGAGAAACACATTTGCACAGTTTCCCACACCACTCAGCTGTTATTGGTTGTGGACTGTGGTTATAGTTGTGAGTCAGCGGGACAGACTGACAGCGGCTGCGGAGCGGGGGGAGGGGGGCAGGCTCGTTATCCCGAGGACGGAGGACCACTTGATATTCAACGTACGACGTGACTGCTTGACCTGCCCCTCTTCAGAAATCAGCTGGGAAGATGCACTCCAATACTTAATTCTGTCATCTGAAATTGTCGAGGCAATTGTTTCGTCCATTGTGCTGCATACTAATCATCATTTCGTGTCTACTTACACGTTTCACTGTCAGAGTATTGCGTTGGCTGTGTGTTACATTTGTAAATATTTACATTTATTGGCATCAGGTAGCTTGCCTGCACCCAAGCAGTCGGAAGTATTGGACTCAAATCAAATCAAATCATTTATTCATCAAGAATATGTTTCCATTGTAACATGGTGTTGGGTAAAACATTTTTGTAGTATGTTGACTAAACTAACTGATCGTCAGCAGCCTAAACTGGGCGTAAGCCTGTAATATGTATTAAATTAACTTTGTTTCAAGTTATACTTTCGCTTCCGGTAATTGTTATATTATAATATGACAAAAATATACATGTATATATGTAGTTGTAAATCTTTATTGTTTACATTAAAAGGTTTATAATAACTACTTAATATTGATAATGTACTATTAACAAATGTGGTACAAATTACTCAGCTATCTCGTGACGTGGCGCTAACGAGGAATGCAGAATATTTTAATGATCAATTGCACTCCTCTATTGAGATGTATTGCTAATGAAGTTGGCATCGTCTGTCCGTACAGTAAGTACACTGTTCGATCGTCTGAGATTAACTACAAACGAACGAAATCACATTATATGGAACATAACATTTTTCGGGTTTAGGCCGCCTTGCATGGCTTTAGTCTTGTGCTGGTTACGTTGTGCAGTTCAAAAGTAATAAAATAGCAAAAGAAAATGTCTTCAGACATGTAAATTCAATAGTGGTTTAAACCAATAAAGCAACAATCTTCTACTACAATACTATAATATAACCGAGATAAAATTACTAGTTACATTACAGAATAGAAAATGTTTTGCGAGTGTCAAAGGAATAGTCCGATTTAACTGTTGATAGTGAAATGTGAATTGAAGTTTATCTTAACATTGCTATAATAGGTTGGCGTCAAGTCACGTCCGCGTCGGTCGTTAGTTTGTAGCGTGTAGTTGAATGGGTCTTGGTGAGACGAGAGAACCGCGTGATGTTGGACGGTCGCAAATTATAATTCACAACAGATTTAGTTTGACGCGACGCCTGTCTCCGACATTTTTTCTATTTGTATTTACATATGTGTACACATGGTGCGATGTAAAAACATTATAATAACGCTGTAATTTGTAACAAAACCTAGATAGATGTAGACCGTACTGGATTTATAATTTTCGTGTCAAGAGTTTTTGCTATAACTTTTTGCTGTTTATCTAATTTTTCTTGATTTGTCTTGTCATAATATAATAATTTCCTCGTTGTTGTGTATGTAATTAACATCATTAATTTAAATATTTTATTACATTCACTGCTATTGTTATTTGGTTCTGTCGAGCCGTATGAGTGTTTCCGGGTTCGATCCTCGGCCTCGACTGATATGAAGGTGAATAATATTTGGTCCCCAGGCTTGGTAGTTTGGGATGTTTAATTTCTGTGTATGTTCGTGTTGCACGCTACTCGCGACACAATGTGTATCTGTCAGTATGCAGTCGATTTTGTTATAAAAAAATATGTTTTCATTTATGCTTAATTCCAAACTGGTCATAATACTTTTCAAATTCCATTAATGAAGACACTTGATGTAGGATGGTGAGTTTGCGTAGTACTCGCTAGTATTAATGGCGGGTTCGATACAGAAATAATTTGGCAACGACCTCTCCGCCACTGAACTATTATTGGATAGATTACCGTCCATCTGTAACAGTTCGTTCAACTTCGCGCATTACACATTCACACGTGCGGCCAGTGCGCCTGCGCTAGGGTTGACGGAGACAGGCTTTACTATTTAAATAAAAAAATTACTAGGGTAGATGGAGTTTCAACACCCTTTGGTAAACACTTACACTTAAATTATCAAAAGTGGCGCTCCTCTAAAAAACCCGCTTGGATTGCCAACTTGTCACAGTTAGCGTCCATTGCCACCGTGCGCCCACGGCGACGCTAGAATCCGGGACACTAAGTCTAATACTAGATATGGAACAATAGTTGACAAGACGAAAGTTGCGGGTTAGTCCCTTTCCCGGCCAGCTGGCAACCCTAGCGCCTGCACCGCGCCGCCGCGCCGTGCGCTGTGACACTGGACTCTGGAGTGCCAATGAGTTACGCTGCAAGTGCGCATGCTATTGATGTATCGTTAACGGGTACTTATCATAAGTTCGAACAATGTTTTACCGAATTTCATTTCAGCTATCAGTAGTAGTGTAAAATTGAATTGTAACAAAGAAATTCGGAAAAGTGAGGGTGCCCCGTCGTTAACGATAGCTAATATGATTAGTTATGATGGATGTAGATATAGCCCCTTCCTTGTTGGTGAAGGGGAGCGTAAAAGTTTGACAATATTTCAGCGTTATGTCCCCGAGATCTTTTTGTTGACCTAGTACGAATGACACAAACTGCTGGTCAATGAACGCTTCCACCTTCCACCTACTAATAAAGAGTGATCAATAATAATGTTCTTAGAACAGAACCGAAGTACTAAACTCTGGCGTTATTTTCTCCTCTTTCCCAAGTGGTTCACCTAATGTTCTTTTCTGATATTAACAAACTGTTATTATTTCTTCCACAGATGAACGGGATGCAATACAGAAAAAGACGTTCACGAAATGGGTCAACAAACACCTCAAAAAGGTCAGTTCTGCTCGATTTTATTTCAACTTAAGCCGCACAAGTGTTTCATACTATGATTACCATGTATGTATATGTACGTTCACTTTAAGTCTGTCTACTTTACTATCTAAATTAGCTTTTGGTTTTTTAATTAACTTAAAGTTTTCCTTTAGAGCTGGTTTAAAATATCATGATGGGTGATTTTCCTAAGCTGAAATGTTTAACGCATAAATGAAAAAATTAATAACTTAATGTTCAATGATTCGGAAATCCAATCGCATATATTATGTTATCCCATAAAGAAAACATGAGGAAACCTAATTAAGGAAACAAAATTAGGAATTAGGAAACTAAATAAGAATTAGGAGAATTCCTAAACCGTTTCAATGGTCTCCAAAATAATTATTAAGTCGGCCAACTTGACCTTCACTTTACCAGTAGAGCGGACTACAGGCTTCTATTAAATCTTAGGTATATTATCACAATCTGTGAAGAGTGAGGATAGCCTCGCCCCAGGACTCACTAACTACATGTAATGAGTAAGGATAGCGTTACATAGTCTGTTAGGGACAGTCGATACTCCAAATTGAGTGTAAGAACTGGTCTCGTCATGTCGAATGCGCCCGGTGTAAATTGGTCTGGTAATAAGGATTGATTGGACGATTGCAGTCAATTTCCTTTAATTAAGGATCTCATACGACCATATTAGGCGAAATTCGCTTGTCAGACTTTAATTGAAGCTTTTCAGCACACGTTGCTGTCGGTTCAGTTAGTGTCTAGTGAAATTTCAATGTTCCATTGGACCTTATTCTATTGCACCTGGTGTCCTTTTTATAATTTTAAAGCAGATTTAAACACCCACTGTTATCTGATTTCCTCGCTTTAGTTTATGTAAAAAAAAACAGTACGTAGGCCTGGTATATCGTGTAGCACGGTTTACCGTTTTTCTATAATAGTGAAAAAATCAAACGTAATACGCGTGGGAGCAACATCTGTTGGTTATTCAGGTACCAATAAGTGTGCAGTCCTTCATCATGATTGTGTGATATAACTTCACTTTCACGATCGCCATCGATAGTTAAACATCGTGTGGGTACTTAAATAGAGTCGTGTCCAATAAATTGACACGAACGTCGCCGCGTCGTCGTCATTGCCAGTCATATTATACGACAAATGACAACTATCGTTGGTCGTGATGTGCCCACCGCGAGCGCCGCTTGAATAGCGATGAAGGAGATGAGGACATTGCTATCGTAACAACATGTCACCGAGTCTTGCTTCCAAATCCTCTATCCTTAAGTATTCAACTAACAATCGTTTATGCGACCCACTGATGTAATGTATAACCTTTATAGGACCATTCGCCTCTCCATTCGTTTGTCGCACCACTTTCTTCGTATCAGCTGGGAGGAAAACTTTGAATAAACCTAAATAAAAATCCTATACTAAAAATTCTGTTATGTAATTTATTTAGGCAATCTTTGGCATGCTCACGGTGGACGTAAAGGTCTTTAGGCAGCTTCATGCACGCATGTCTCCTATGGTTTATTTTCTCCTCTTGACCATTTCTATGGGGTCCCTCGCCTTCCTTATTGATAGGTCCTTAATGAAGTTGCCATAAGGAAGTGTCTCGTTGCCAAACAATGAATGTTCTTCAAGCCGCTGCACCGTGCAGTGTACTTCCTTTGTTCTTCTCCCGCTTGTAAACAAGTGGTGTGATTTATGCGCCTTGAGATTGTGAGCTGAAAGGAAACGTCTCAGAAGGAGGTTATTTTCGGCGTGCTAAAAGGAAGTGCAAATTGCAAAGTATATTAAGCACTAGAGCCATACTTCCTTGTTATGTTATTAAGGTGTTAAATGGTTTTGGAGTTCAGGTGCATCTCATGATCATCCTTTAAGTACTGTTCTACTTTTAGGTTCCTTCTCATTGGTGTTTTCATCAAAATGTAACTCATTCAGAGTAAAGTTTTGAATCATTATTGTATCAGGTCATTGAATCATTGTGTTAAACAGTTATAATCTATACTTACTAATATTATAAAACTGAAAAGTTTGTTTGGTTGAACGCGCTAATCTCAGGAACTACAGGTTCGAATTGAAAAAAATATTTTTATGTTTGATAGTCCATTTATCGAGGAAGGCTATAGGCTATATAACATCATATATTTAAGTAGTTAGTTTTTTCTACAAATTAACGCAGGTGAAACCGCGCGGGATAATTATTTGATTAATAATTAATTAAAGTTATTGACTTGTGCTGTTGTGTAGCATAGCATAGAGCAACAGGCTCAGCGGTGCCTACACAGACATAGGTCTATGTATCTATATCTGTGGGTGCCTGGCCTAGACAGTAAGTACGAGTACAGCGATGTAATCTGTTAACAGAAGCAACAGCGCAAATCCTCTTAGCACCGGCTTATAGAAAGCTTATCAGTGTTGATGGTGAAACTGTTGATCGACCCGATCACACTGGGGTGTTGTGTGGCGGTGAGTCACTACAGGGACAGCCTGAACAAATGCTTGTTGTGTAACGAGATAAACTGATCTTTGTGTCAGACAACACTCTTGGTGAAATGGAAACTGTTATGATAAAACTGCAAGTAAATTTATGTAACCGTTACACTTTAATGTTTATTTGATCTGTCGCGCGTTGATACATTTTCCTCTTCGATCCAAATGTGGCTTAAATGTTATTATTTTTCGTTTTTGGTCCACATGCAGAATCTAGGATACAATTATCCTGTTTCGATTCACATCTGGATTTGGTATTAGTACTCTTTGCTGCTGCATGCTCGTGCTCGATAAGGATGGTTCTTGAAGCTGTCTGGCTGGAAAAGTGGAGATGAATCTTCGAAAACCAACTATGGAATTAACAAGTGATTCTTTCTTGTTTAGCTTGACAATTCTTCGACTACCCTTGTGGAGTTACAAATAGACGTATGACTAATTAATTGTATTGTATAACTATTAGCGACGAATTAACGCAACAATTTCTACTCGTATAAACGTCTATTATGCGCCATAGAATGTGTCAGCAGTAGTCAGCACCGTAACGAACAAAGCGATAGTTTAAAGGCATGTTTTATTATAACTTTCCTTATTGTGTCAGACATTCAGTATAAACTTCCTGGAGCCATAACGGACTTGTGTAATGTGTAATCTAGGGCTCCGGTCGTGGTCGGCCTGATACGACCATAACAAAGGATCTTATCCGAAGGCTCGCGGTGACGCATGCGCAGAGATGTTTGGTTTCAACATCTGAGGATTAGTCACTGGGATGATTTAACCCATGTGCCGCAGTGCCGCTGTGCCGCACTTTCACATTGAACATGATTTATGTTGTAAATGACGGCGAACAATAATTCACTGGATACTAAACCTCCGGCTGCGAATGCGCTGCGCACCCTCACTGGGTTTTATGTTATCGCCGTAAAATTATTCAATAGATACATGGAATGTGTCCTAATTAACGTATTTTATTAAAACATAAAGTATTGTTTGCAAACACTTTCAGGGAGTTGCTTTTTTACAACGGATAAGGGTTTCAGCTATGAGATATGACATACTTTTGTGTTCGTGTGTTGGGCACTTCCAATTGCCTATCTGACCTGGTTTTCTGTTGCTGGACATTTTGAGACGGCATTGACCAATAAACTCGGTAATCTCTTACATGTTTGGTACATCCCCGACTTTGATCGTTTTTTATTAGTGTGGGTTATGCAGCAAGCTTCAAAAGTCTTAAGTCATTTCATAATGACTAAATTCACCTTGTAAGAGCATATGATATGTAGCGAGATGACGTTAACCGATGACTCAGTGAGAGGTCGATACATCACTGAAAACATGCGGATTTTTTCCTTAAAGCCTATTTTCGAAATGTTGAACATTAAATAAACATGCAAAAATCGGTCTAGTGACAGTAGTTCGGTTGTTAGTCCGGTTAACCGAACTAATGACGATGCGGTTTGCTTCGTCATTCTTTATGTGTACCGCGAAGTATTGGAATAACTGAGCCCCGTTCCCATGCGCCATGAAGCGTCTTATAATCACCCCTCCATCAATCTATTCAGATATGAAAATGTCTCATCCTCAAAATGTCAGTGACTATGTTAACATTTTGTCATACTAGCTGTTCCGACGAACTTTGTTCCGCTTAACAAATCAATGTCATTTAAGTATACCATACCACAACAATGACCATGTTTCAAAAATCGTGTCACCTCTATCTTGATAGGGCAGTTGTAGAATAGAATATTGTTTATTGTCGATTGTTATAATACACGTCGAGGATGTGACATACTTGATATTCGACCAAGGTATCATGGACGGCCATCAGCTATAATATGTATGTATATTGTCACGGAGCAAGGAGCTTCAAGGAACCAAATCGTTCGGTGAGAAGGGTATTAGGTACCTGTTTATATGCATTGTGCGTGTCTTCAAAAATTGTATGTATGTTAGTAGCCATCAGATAGGAGGACTAGTTTTGTCACAGGCTACAGCTACCAGTAATATTGGACACATTCTCTGTTCATTCTGTATCAGTAAATAATTAGAAAAAAGAAATTGTCACATTTTCTTTATTTAAGGGTTCATCAATGTTCCTTACACGGGTGGCTGATGATAAAATTTTAAATTTTAATGGATGGATTCCGATTTAGAACGCTGCTCAAACACTGCGTAGTCTCGAGACTCTGAGGTATTGGTAAGGGGGGGTGGTCGGAGGGTATCGTGACAAATATTACCCTATGCATTTGTCTATAGATACCTCAAAACGTGTTTGAGGGACCTTTCTGCGTTGGTAATGAAACTAAAGAATCACAGGAGTCTTTACTCAATGACTCTTATGAAAATCTCGACTTTCGAAAACTCTTAAAACGATACTATTTAAAAACATGTTTCCATATGGCGAAACAATTCCCGATGCTGACTGGCTCTGACGTAATGTCGTTTAAAAAGTGGGTGTCAGTTAAAAATTTATGATGCAGCGGCACAGCAGCCCCATATGTGGTGTTGCGTGGTGCCCGAAAACATCGCCCACTGATTATGGCTGAACATGTTGACAATCTTGACCCACGCTCAAATATTTTATAGCGTTGAATTTTTGCCTCCTTAAGTCCAGTTGCCATGGCGTGTGTAGCTGCTAGTTATGGCGTAATGGGTAAATAAATACTTACCCCTACGCTTTTTACTCAGTTGCAAAAGTTTTGACTTGGTGCTAAGTCAAAATAAAATACCATAACCGCCCGGCAGTGGCAGAAGTTCGACGACATTCGTCTCACCTCCGGATTTACTTAATTATTATCGCGTCTCAAGATAATAAAGACACGGGTCGAAATTCCTGCGTCCTTAGCAATCGTCTTGCTTCCAAAATGGAAGAGGAATGCGGGAATTATTGTCGTGACCACCTTTTTGATTTACATTAGAATTATTTTCTTATCTTTGGTTCAAATACCTCCTTGTGGTTCTGTGAAGTATAAATAAACACGAAGCAGATAACGGAACTAATGTCTATTACGAGACGTGCTGCGTTAACAGAAGCATGAGTTATCGATATATTGCCGACGTTTTGTAAACAATAACAGGCATTAGTAAGTTTGACTTACTTTAAATCCTAAATGCTTCAGACGATATGTGAGACCTGATAAAGGTTGATAGCTAAGTGTGGCTACAACGATACTACGTGTATTCAGATCAACCTTTTATGACACGCAGACGTGCTGTTATAGATAACTCTTAATTATTTAAACGCGTGGTAAGCATAAACATGTGTTTGTTAAGACGTCACACCAAATAGAATGACTGTCTTTACCACAATATAAAGAAATCGATGAAAATTTAATTACGAGTGTTCATTAATTTGTCATGTCATCACTGTCTTCGTAATTACCAGCGAAGACATTAATTATAATTACACACAACAAATTATAATTGACGTGAGGGCAAATGAATCTGAAGCAGTTGTGTTCGTCGATTTTTTAATAACATGACTCCAAAGCCATTGAATCTCAATTTTTTTTCGGTCTCTAAGGTTTAAAACTTTTGCCAGATGATTTACGAAATATATCAGCAAGTTAGACACCGAATGCACAATGCCAAGTATGCCAAGTGGCCGACGACAATAGGAGCTGGCGATGCACGGTCGTGACGTAAGAGGTCGTGCACCTTCCAGGCCTTTTTGTATTCCGCGTGTGATTTATCATTGACACACGATTCTGTCCAGGATCATACGTTTGCAGAAAGGACCCCGCAAAATTTGTATGGGAATTGGCTCTCGGCTAAATTAGCTGAAATTTTGCACAGAGGTTACTTTCATCATGCTGATCAAAAGTCTCAATGGGCGCAACCCCCCAAAATCAAACCCAGACCTACCATTCCCCCCCAAATCTCAAAATACTCCCCAAAGCACATTGGATGAAAATCAATGCATATAGGATATATTCATATGAAACTTCGCACAGAGGTAGCTTTCATCATGCTGATCAAAAGTCTCAATAGGCGCAACCCCCCAATCTCAAAATACACCCCAAACCATATTGGATGAAAATCAATGCATAAGGGATATATTCATATGAAATTATTGTTTCGCAAATAAAACAATTGAATTAGGTCTTCTCGCAAATACCGGATCTATTCTCAACGACAATTGCCTTCAAAAGCAGCGGTATATTCCGAGAAACCAATTATTCATCCGCTTTTGGTCCATCAGGCCGTGAGCGCATCGTGCTCTAATGGTGACCATTAATCATGACTGAGTCACGGGTTAAATTAGCGGTTGTAATCGCTAAGATAAGGGATAGATGCAGCGTGCACAGGTCAGGAGCGCAACGTATAGGAGGGTATTTCAATGATCCTATAGATCAAATAGATTTCAGCTATTATTTCAGATTAGGGTCAAATAGACATTAAGGAGATGTTCAATTACCTAGTGGATGGTCATTGGCAGATTTAACTACTTAGTGCTTCGAAAATTTTATGGAGATCTCTCTAAGTATTAGTACGTTTCCTCACAATGTTTTCTTAAACCAAAGCAAAGAATATGCAATTAGGATTAACGTGGATTATACATGTACACACTTCATTACGATAAGTGTACTTACTCAAGATATTATGTATGTAGTAATGTCAAACCTGACTATGTAACGACATCTAATTATAAAAATCTATATTTTAAAACAAAAAGCTAATTTTGATGTTTAATTTAATAGCTATAAGAAATGCTAGAATTAAGTTTTACATAAGTTCGTAAATAACTATGTTAATGTGTTTATCTGTTTGTTTGTCCCAATTGCTAAACACTTGGACTCGGCAGCACTGGAAGTATCTCAAGGTAATATTAGTTTAAAGTTAACATGTACTGTAGAACTAACCTCATGCGATGTAAATGTAATAGTGATTTAAAAACATGATATTTAACAATATTGATTATAATTGAAAGAAAATTGTAAAGTTTATATCTGTGATTTTCGGACAAAATAATTTAAATGGAATTTTTAATATAATTTTGGAATTTTTATATACTTAATCTTATTTAAAAAAGGGCATATTTTATTGTGATAGGAAATTCAATGCCATTAATAAATTCGTAGAACTTAATACATCCACAATTCCATAACCTCTCTCGAGTGGCATCATTGTAATTGGATATTGGGTCTCGTGAATCCGGAATTGTTTCACCTGGTTGAAGGGTGAAGTTTTTACACGACCGAGCATAATCTTACCAAATCATGGTCTTCATTCCCCAAAGGTTTGGCTCATTGGCTCAGTCAATTACGTATGTGGCTTTAATGCCTTTAATTTATGTATGTTGCATTCACCGTTTACTGCGGACAGCATTACTCAGAGCCATCCTTGTTTACAGTAAAAACACTCGGCCCATAAACAATTGCTAACGTATTCATAACATAATAACATTTTTGTATCGTATTCACGGCTCTGTTTGATTGAGACAAATGTCGTTCGGCGTGATCTCATGCCCGGAGCCAGATTCCACTTGCATACATAGATAAATTAATCAAGGTGATGATAGATTTAATGCAATGTGTCCTCTGTAACTCGACCGCGCATATTAAACGATCTCACATAATCGCCCTTGCATTTTGTATTAGTATTTTTTTAATAATTACCTACATGAATAATGCGATAAATTATCGCAGTAGAATTATTGCATTGATTGATGTAATTATCCTTACATTACGTGCCTTGGAATCTGTTTGCAGTAATGGTACCTAAAGTTGGCTTCCGCACAGTATTAAGGAAATAGCTGTACCATATCATACGTGATTTGGAATAATCAAATTGTATTAAGTAAATAGACGAACAAGGGTAACCGACATAGCTCAACGAATTAGCCGGCTGTAGTAGCAATGGGCTGGCCACATAGTGCGAAGGACCGATAATCGTTGGGGAAGAAAGGTCCTCGAATGGCGCCCGCGTCTCGGAAAGCGGAGTACAGAACGCCCCCCGACAAGATGGACCGACGACCTGAAGAAGACAGCGGGCATCCGCTGGATTCAGAAGGCTCAGGACCGGTCAGAGTGGCGCAAGTTAGGGGAGGCCTATGTCCAGCAGTGGACCTCCAAGGGCTGATGCATGGATGGATGGATGGATTAAGTAAATAGACATGAGTTACTCGTAGTAAGTATCCCGTACCGCGGGCGTGTAAGGTGTGTTCCATGGAAATTGTTATGTGTGACCACTGACCAGGCGTTGTGTGTATTTCACGCTGCCCGGACAGACGTACACGCGGCTGCACGTGTGCGAGGTGGTCAACAACCAGCCCTGCTGTCCTCCGCAACAAGTAAGTCGGCTTCACCACTGACCACCACCGCTGACCACCGACACTGTGGACATACCGCCTAGTTGTTATTGATTATGTTTTGTTTGATGTTTATACAGACTCCTTAACACTTGGTTGTGATTGATTGTTTGACGTTTATACAGACTCCTCAATGTTTTAATTGCCAGTTAGTAGTTCTGTTGTGTTAGCTTGTAGAATTGTATCATTGCTCTAGTCAGTGTGCATGCTTATGCATTTATTAGTTACTTTTTCTATAATGTATATCTAATGTCTAATTATTTTTTATTTTGCTTGGTAGGTTTGGATTACAATAGTTAAATCATAATAATTATAGATGAAACCATAACCACTGTAGATAATATCATAGTTTATTGTGAGTTCCTGTACTTTACTCTCGAAGTTTTGCTTGATAGTTGAACGCTAAGAGATAGGATATCCTATTGTATATTTATCATTTAGTATCTCTGTGATAAAATACAATCACCGCTGATAAGGGATGAGCTGTTATATTTATAGGAAATATTTTAACAGTTATACGCGTAAACTGACGAAACATTGTTTACAGTTGTCTCTAACATATAATATACGTATCTGTAATGATCACAATACGAAGGCGTTAGCGTCCTTAATCATAGCTGGCTTAAAATAATGGTGGCCGCTTTCGTGCATCGACGTTGGAGGACACCAACACTTTAATTTTTAATTAGATAGCAAGCAGTTGTTGAACTCTGAGTTCTTGGATTCCCGATATTGGTGGTCAAATTAGTTCTCCACGTATCGTTGTAAAAGTGTGGGCGCGTGTACTCCTCTGTCATGTACTCTAGAATCGTGATGAAACCGGATTGCATCAATTTCAGCACTGTGCTAAGATCGGATCGCCTTTGTCCTTATCGCTTCGTGAGAGGACAAAGCCAGCTGGTGAGCTTGAAGCTATTGTCTGTGATGATTAATTATTATTCTACGAATTGGGTTTTGGATTACTAAAATATTCTATGCCTGGTTGAATAAAATAATGTCTGAATTTCTGATCACCAGAAGACTAGTAAAACACCCGTACCCGTAAAGAGTTTCATTTCCCATTTTATTATTGTTTTTAATGTCAAAATGATAGACCATTGTGTGGTACTGGCGTTCTAGCTGATAATTAACCTTCAGAACGTAAACACGTGGAACGTAGTTAAGTACTCTGTGACACATGGTAAACACTACAGTGCTACAAGGATCTTTTGGCACACGGATGACATT
The DNA here is from genome assembly GCA_963932265.1 of Thymelicus lineola. Taxonomy (NCBI): domain Eukaryota; kingdom Metazoa; phylum Arthropoda; class Insecta; order Lepidoptera; family Hesperiidae; genus Thymelicus; species Thymelicus lineola. Next base: position 11,468,221 of record OZ010705.1, on the reverse strand, counting down.
GACAGGGGGGCGCCTTCGTAGAAGTACACCCTGCGTTCCACTTGACGTTCACAATGATCACGCTCACGACCGCGGTTTTTATAATTATTTATCAATTTTATTTATACTAGCAAAAATGTATACATTAAAATTATTTACATAATTGAACATAATTAAATCAACCTGTGACCGCACGTCGAGCATCTGCTGGAGAAACTACTACTTCCACTAAAATATCTCTTGTCGAATCGTATAAAGTTATTTTTTCCGTCGCCATCCTAAACTTTTATAAAATTGCGCCAAATTTCTATCACCATCCTTTCTTACCCAGTGTTTCCAGGTCTAAAAACGGGATTAATAAATAATATAATATCTGGTAGCACTGCATTTCGACCACTTCGACCCACCCTGCCAGGTGGGTCGTTGTGAGCGTGGCGTGAGCGAAATTAAATGACGTCATCTATGACGTATTCGCCGCGACCATGACGACCGTGGTCGTCAAGTGGAACGCGGCCGCAGTGACGGGTGCACTGAATGAGATGTCAAAAAGTGACACTTAGCAAGATGGCGGCAGTAGTTCCGATTTTCGCCACGTGCCAAAAGATCCTTGTCGCACTGTACGAAGCAGGTAGAATAACGATAACTTACGCATAACACGAAAAACGTGGGATTATTCCCATAGTTCTATTTAATGCTTCTTGTAGTACGAGTATTTACTTCATTGAAATAACGACTGAAGTCGGCATATTATCTTTATAAATTACTGCAAACACAGCGTCATGTTCCAGTGCAGTGCGCTAGTCAGTGCGATCATTATTTTCATGGTTAATCGTAATATAATTGTTCGTAGTTATATTTGTCTACACGCTAAATGCATTCAATGTGGCCGATTTGATATTATTTTATACTAATACTTAAACTGTTCACAATCCTGTATGTCGACATTTACGTAAAAAGATAACATTGTAAAATATTTGTTTTTTTAAGACGAATGCATTTGTATGTATATCATCCTTCCCCCTACAACTAGTACAATGTGATTACTTCTTTGCTGTCACTTACACCGGAACCATTGACATTTATTGCTTCCATGAACTACAGTTAAATATCATGCAAATACATATTTATAGACGAGAGACCTTGATAGTTACCTAGTATACACAGATTATATTATAAATTTAAATTATCTTCTATATCATAAATCATAATCTCAAAAGGACGGAATTAACACGAAGTCTCCAGATTTCCTGGTCAGTTGAACGATAGTAATTTCTTTAATCTGAGAGTCTAAGTCACATTGTAACTGGATGTTTCGAATATTTTATTTACCACCTACAATAAGTAATCACTTTACTAATCGTGTGATTTTTGTGGATTTTTAGTTTTATGGTTTTGTAATTAGAAGCCTGATGTGTTACTGCTAATGTGAATTTTATTAATTATAAGTTGTGGTTCGCTGTAATCTCACCTGTTTAATTATATTTTAAATATGGTACAGTATTCATTGTTATTGCTGTATCTTAGTTGAATTATTGTCGTGCACAAAATGTATTTTTATGTAACGCATGTTCAGTGTTGTGTTTTTTTTTGCTGTAATTGATATGAAAGTCTAATACAATTGCGGAACACTACGATGGTCAGTAACTAACTTAGATAAAGTTATATTTAAAACTTGATGTCTTGAAGTCGGCTGCTGATATCCTGTGTTACTCCAAAGATAAACCGTCGACAAAGCCTCCATCGTTGTACTGTAAGCTTATTGTATAGCACCGCAGTAGTGGCATAGCAATAACGTCTATCCTTGTCTAACGCGTCTCTCTGTCCGTCTGCAGGTGAACCGGCACGTGAACGACCTGTTCGAGGACCTGCGCGATGGCCTCAACCTCATCTCGCTGCTGGAGGTGCTTTCTGGCGAACACCTCGTGAGTATTCCATGCCCACTTTATATTATTAAGACAGGAATATAATTATATTCTTCATGGATGGGTTCATAAGATATGCACTTCCGTTTCTGCACTGTCTAAATTAGGAAGTACCCCGTTACGTTACGATACGTTTATAATTTCCATGATATGTCTTTAAAGCATATCAATTACTCTTTATTTAATAACATACATAGAATTAAAATATATACTAGCAGAGCACGGCACGTAGTTAGCAGTACACATGCTCTGTGTTATATAGGTAAACAAACATCCTCCTTCAGAACTGTAAGGTTTGATCATTGACGGGCGTCCGGAGCTCGCCCCACGCCCCTGGCGCGATGGCGCATCGGTAACCTGTACAAAGTTTCTACTCCATATTAACGAGCTAACCAGCTACAATAGTACCTGTGAGGTACCTACAACAATTTTAACTACAGTTTTCCGTGACTAGCCGACGTTAAAGTTCCCGGTTAATTCCAGCTTGGATGGTTAAACTACAATTTACATTTAGGAGTGGCTCGCCACTCGCTCCCCGAAGGTTGTTGTGTGGAGACCTTTGTGTTTTCATTTTAAACGTTAAATCATAAACGAATGTTTATGTTTTTTAGAGTTACAACATTCCTCTTTAAAATTGCAAAACATTTTATTGTACTTGAAGCTGTACGAGTATATTCAGATACACTATTACCTAATAACAAGTTACTTTTGGGGAACGAAAGGTCTTTTGTCCTAGTTTTGTTACAGACAGGTGTCCGTACCGCATCCTAATTATATCGCACAATTTCTATGAGTGCTCGATAAAATATAGCCAGTCATTTAATGAGCCATGTTATTATTACTAACCCTCGTCCGCTCCCTGACATCGCTGACATGTAGTAACTCGTGTAAGTAACTAGCAGGTGTGGCGGAACCGATCCCCAAACACCTTTCGCGGGGTCGATAGGCCGATGATCTAGGCTGCGCTAAAAGGAGAATAACTCACCCCACGGCTTACCCCACATAATTTTATTTTGCAAATTTGAAAAAATTTAAGGTACATTAGATTTTAAAAGCGATCTGTCCAGTTTCTGATCTATCCAGAGTCCTCCTATGAGATTGCGATGCCGCGGTTCAGATTTACACTTTAGTAGTGGAAACTTCGAAATCTGCAGTTGTTATTCCTATCGTATTATGCTGTCAGAAACGAGAGACAAATCATTACGCACATATTAAAAATTTGAAGTTCCTGCAGGATTTGGATTCGCAAACTAAATGAGAGAATTGTTGACCAAGCTGGCTATCTGTCAATTAAGTAGGTTTCATTAGTTCACAGTTGGTTACATAACACGGTATCATACCGTACTCATGCTCCTTAGGAGAGCCGAAAGAGCTCGTCATGCCCCCATGGCCCCGCCTGCACCGTGCTACGCCGCGCCGCGCCATGTGAAATACATCGCATTAGTAAAAGGGCGCGAACGTGATACGCGAATCGTTAAGTGGAGTTAGCATTCCATGGTATCTGAAGAGTTAGTAGCATCACACTTAAGCTAAATACTAATCCGCATTGGAACATAAAGGAATAGCTAGTTCAAGGTCCCCGTGACCCTCAGTGGGCCAACTAATAAGTTGCCTTAAGTTACCTCGAGTTACCTTAAATATCGGTCTAAAAAGCGTTTTATCTAGGTCCTCAGAAAAAGCATTGTAGGTACAATCCTCGATCTACTTACAAAATTTCAGTCCTGTTTGAGGTCCGTAAGATTTGTGACTAACGCAATGTGAGTTTACATGACTTAGCCCTTTTGCTACTTCTATATCCGTCCTACATTAACATCATAAGCTAGTCCTAATCATAGATAGGAGCAAATTTCCTTCTGACCTCAAACTATCTTGGTGATTCATGCATTTATCATGATTCCTATTGGTCGGTCTGTGTACCAAGTAGTCTGACAAGACATGGTGGTGTGATTCCAGCCGCGCGAGCGAGGCCGCATGCGGTTCCACATGCTGCAGAACGTCCAGATGGCGCTGGACTTTCTGCGGTACAAGAAGATCAAGCTGGTCAACATCCGCGCGGAGGACATCGTCGACGGGAACCCCAAGCTCACCCTCGGCCTCATCTGGACCATCATTCTGCACTTCCAGGTCAGTCCACTTACTTTTATACAGACACGGATATATTGCGTTGATGTCCATATTAGAGTAGTTGTTACCGAAGTAATGAAACATTTGAGGTTTATTTATATCATGCCAAAATTTCTGTTTGCAAAGCGTGAATAGAAACCCGGTGATAAAGTAGTTAGCGGCTCACATAGAATTTGTTACTTTATTTTATAGCTAAAATTATTTTAATTGTATTCTTTCTTTTGTAAAGATTAGTCAAGACTTGGGTGCCTACTGAATGATTTACTCCTACTAGTATGTATCCATGATAAATCTAATTAATTATTCTCCGTTACAATGCACTTTCGACATTACATTTACTTTAGCAGTACTTCCGTGACCAGTTCAAATATTACAAATTAAAAATATAGAAACACGTAATCCGTAAAGTGTTTATGTATGAGCACATTCTTCATTATGAAATGTTATTGCACCGCTGCGCGAATTTAAAGTAAGTGTTGTGATAATGTTTTATTGAGAACTGTTCGTTGCTGAAAGACAAACATTAATAATGGCAGATGTCGACATTCCTCCGTTACGTGGTTTGATTTGAACGAATGCAATTCTTCACTATGTTGACACTTAACACGCATTTCATTATGATTATTAAAACAACTTGAGAAACTGATTTTCATGCCTCTATTGAAAGGATTTACAATTGTAATTTTACTACGGTTGTATAGTTAAAGTAAGAAAAAATAGTCTGAGGGTTTAGGGTTAGTCGGCTGCAGAATGCTAAAAGTTGCTTACTCTTGAATATGAGCTATCACCTAATATTAGGTATTGCAGTCCGCGGAGATTGTCAGTTACCGTCAATGACAATAAATTATAATAGTTAAGTTGTAGAACGGTATAACACATCGTATTATCTAATATGTACACGACATTTAAGGAATATTACAGTCAAAGACAGAAATAAGTGGACATCGAAAAAAAAACGAACATAAATAAACTTTTCAACATTTATTAACAGTAGTTAATCATCTGTGGTGTAAATAAATTCGTCATGGCAAAAACTATTTAGATATAGGAAAAGTATATTATTACAATATTAGGATAAAGTGAAAATTGTCAGATAATAAAAAACGAGACAGACAAAATTAAGTGGACACTACAAAAAAGTTTCATTAATATTTAGTAGAGCCTCCCTTAGCTGCTATGATGGCTTGTAGTCGTCGAGGTATACTTTCCACTAATTTATGTAAAATATCTTCATCTAGATTATTCCATGAATGTCTCAAATTCTTTAAAAAATCACATCTGTTGGACCGATTGCATGTAGGTATATTTTTATCTAATATTGCCCATAAATTTTCTATGGGGTTAATATCAGGTGACTGTGGAGGCCAGTCCAAAACATTTATTTTACAATTTTTTAGAAACTGCTTCGTTTTTTTTGCAGTATGTTTGGGATCGTTGTCCATTTGAAGTACGAAATCATCCGTAATATTCATTTTTAATAACGATTCTTCCAAATTTTCATTTAAAATATCAATATATGAATCGGCGGTCATTCTACCTTCTATTTCAATTAAGTTACCAACAGCACTCCACGAGAAGCAACCCCATACCATTACTGAACCCCCACCATATTTAACAGTTTTTGCAATAAATCTATCTTCCAAAGCTTGATTCGATTTCCTCCACACTTTTCTTCTTCTTTTGGTCCCAAATAATTCAAATTTACTCTCATCACTCCATACAACCTTTTTCCAAAATGATAACGGCATTTTTACATACTTTTTTGCAAATTGAAACCTCTTATGTTTGTTACACTTACTGATATAGGGTTTTTTCTTAGGTACATAGGCTTTCAAGTCATTCTCATGCAACCGACGCTGAATAGTTTTATAAGAAATATTCAATCCGAGTTCATCCACTATTTCTTGACATGTTAAAGTTGGTGATTTTTTAATAAGCCTCACAATTCGCCGATCGTCGTAATTTGTTGTGCAACGTTTTCTTCCTCTCCCACTTAAATTTTCAACAGTACCATGTTTTAAAAACTTTTTCCAAATTTTTTCTACTGCACTTTTCGAAATGCTATATTTTTGTGCAATATCACGATAAGAATCACTTTTTTTTCTGTCACGAATCACTAATTTCCGTATTTGAAGAGAAATTTTTTGCCGAGATGACATTTTACTTTAAATATAGAGAATTATTATAATGACTATTTTTTAATGTTTAAAAAGAGCGAGAAAATAATTAACATTAACAGAATAACAGAAATAATTTAATATTTAATTACTTCAAAGCATATAACCACATATAACTTAGGTGTCCACTCAAATGTGTCCACTGGATTATACGACTATCGAATAAACTTGTCTGATCCTGTCAATACCATAGGTAATAAAATTAAATCTACGCAGTATCTGTATACAGCAGATCGAGAGCATTCAACATAAACACGTGATTGTTTTGTTTATGTTAGAAATAAGAGGTAAGGGGAAGTTATTTCATTTTAGTCAAGAGTGTCCACTTATTTCTGTCTTTGACTGTACATCGTCTTATGTTCTTTTCTCAATTAAATGAGAAGTAAATGTTATTTGAAGCATTGCCCCTCACCTGTCACCTGGTATGGTTCTAGTATAATTGTGATTGATTAATATAAGCTTTTCAAGTAAAGTTAGCTAGCGATCTGTTATGAATACTAACCCAGATATAGATTAGCCCCTCAGATTGGCATTTAGTCCGTCGCGAATGTTACCAGTAATTGGTTGTTGCGCAAGGAACGCCCACGGTTCACTCTGAATCGCGGCTGACCTCAAGGAGCGGGATTTCTTATTTAAACTTCATTGCACAACTGCAATAGGTAGGCTATTTTCACAATCAATAAATATTTACCTAGTATTTGTTGTATATTGCGTTGGTCAGGTTAAAATCTGGGGCGGTTTAAAGAGATTTCAACGTTTAATAAATTAATCAGCTACAGCTGTTGAGCGATCGCCGAAGTCAGTTATGTATTCTCTCAAAATATTAATGTGACTTGAGTGCCATTTATTGTAAGTGAAACTGAGAATTTCTGTTCAATGTCCTTTTTTATTGCCCTTTTTATTTATATGGTCCTGGAATTAGAATCCACTGCCCTTCTGATTAATCGGTACCCTTATTTTCTGATCGAGGTAGTGGAATATTAATCTCCCAAATTCCGCCTCCTTCAAAGGTCAGTTAATTTGACCTCTACGTTCATTACGGAATTTATGACCGTTTCAATCACGAAACTTGTTTGTTATTACGCGGTTTTGTCCGAATTTCCGTGGATTCCTCACAATCGGAAGAGCCTTGGCCCGGTTCGGTCTTTGTGAGGTGTTTCACGGTCCGTCCGTCGTAAGCCAATTAGGTAGATGTTCCAACGTGTTGTATCAAATCCGGTAACGTTATATAATGTAAGATTTGGTTTTAAAAATAATAACATCGCACTTTGTAATTAGTATTATCTTTATTACGTTGCAGCATTCGTGATACCTATTACGTGTACGCAATTTTATACGTGTAAACGTGTCGGGGTAATATTCATTTCCTCCGTAACCCTTATCGGAATGTCAATTTTCACCATGACAATCGTTAATTGGACTTACATTATTTACTTACTCCCTGGCTTTCTTTGGAGTAGGCAATTCATTTCTGTCTAGTATTTCTCCTGCTGTACTCCCTGCTAAGTCTTCCGCACCACACTTTCGATGCGTGTCGTCAATTCCACGTAAGCTTATTTTTTTAATAATAATATTAGTGGCAACTTCTGTTAATCTTCCCATCTTTCCTCTGGTCCACAAGCGACACTACTGACGTAATGTTACGTGCAAGTGCCACTCTATGCTATGCATATTTCCATATACGCGAATGTCCTTATATGTAAGTTCGCCGTGACACATATATCTAGTATTCATATCAGAAACCATTACAAAATGTCGCCTGTCGTTTTGTTTGCGGCTGCATTCTTTGGTGTTTTGACCTTAGCGAAAATAAGGTATTTGGGGCAGTACCAATTGGCATATTTATCTTTTATGTTTATTTTTTGGCTTATTACCTTAAAATTACATATCTGAAAATATGATGAGCTGTGAGGAATTCCCCATATCAGTGTAATTTATGTGCCCTTCAAAGTGTATTGTTAAAGATACGGCCAATTCATCATTTATTAAGTTTTCATTGAACAATAAGGTGATTAACAATCTTGAAGACTAGCCAAGTACACTGTGCTTTATTTTGTATGTCTTAACATACGTTTTTCTTTAAGAAAAGAAATTCCAATGATACAGAACAGTCAAGTAAGCCTAATTATTCAAGTATCTTGATGTTGCCTGATATCTATATGTGAAATAATAAATTCTCATACAAATTAATTTATAGACAATGATATTATATGTATAAAGAGGTAGATGGGTTACTAGCGCGCCGACGGCGAAGAGCGAAAGAGTAGTCAATTGACCACGCTTGCTCGCATTACTCGCAGTCGCTCTCTCAATACTCTGTGGATACGCACGCTTTTATTTTTGTCAGAAGTGCTGGAGATTTGACATACAGCGTTAAAATGCCTTCGTGTGTTATGCGTAAATGCACTAATTACTTACGTAAAAAAAATAAAATTCATGGAATAACATACCACAAGTAAGGAATCATGATTTATTGCATTTTATTTCATTTCAATAATTCTCTAACAAAATAAGTATGGCGGCATGACAGCGCGCCAGCTTGGCGCCAGCCGAACGTAAGGTACTTGTGACGCGAGCGACAAACACTAGCTGTCTTTTTCACTATTATGGTTTTAGTAATGCTATCCCTTTTACATAATTTAACAAGCGCTGATTGGTCGCAGTGTGTCGTAGCTGTTTTCGGAACAGATTTTTCTTTTGATTTCTAAGGGCATAACGTATCTTTAATAAACATCATTGTTTATAGATGTTAAAGTTGTTCAAATGGCTTCCGAGGTGGCTTTTCAAAAGTCAAATCACTGATACACTTATGCACGTCATTTTTTAATCTACCAGCTTACTACTTTGCTCAATAAAACCATTGTCAGTTTAAATGCATTACGTATGATATGTCAACCGGTGCTTAATTCGACGGCGTCAAGCTTTTTGTGTGCGTCCTCAAAAATGTCAAGTTCGTTACATGAGTCGTTCAGTCGTTCAGTGATTGTCAGTGTTAGCGCTGCCCCTGGCTGATTGATCATGGCTCATGGCTCATGGCTCGTGGTAGTCGTGGCTCACTTTCCCTCTCGAGCTTGTTGCGTCATCAAGATCCTTTATATTTATAGCTTGTGTTTATTATTCCTTGTTCAATGACAGTGTCAATAATTCATTTCATTTTATGCAAGGTTTTTTAAATTTTTCAGTCAAACCGAATGGTAATCGTTCAATGTTTTAGCCATGTTTCTTGGTAACTGGCAAATGGCAATGTGTACTCAACCTCCTTGTTTCGAAGTTCGTATGGTTTTCTATGTGGAAGATATATTCAAAAGAAATTTAGCCATTTTTAAAAAGTGATTGAAGCTTCGTAAGTAGGTACTTACTTATTTGGTTAGATACTAAAAGAGTCATGTGACGATTTAGGGTACAAGTATTAGAGCAGTACGTAAATAACGTCAGTACAGAAAATCTCGGAATAAACATAAATGTTCCGAAGAAATAAAATATCGCGTCATTTCTTACTTAGATCACTACGGCTTGAATCAACACGTCTTGAGCACAATGATCAAATATGGTCAAATCGCCCGGAGCTGAGAAAGCTCAAACCATACTAGGCAATTTTACAACTATGTAAAGATAAGTTGCTTCTCAGTTTTTGGAAAAGAAATGCATTTCCTAGTAATCTAATACCTCCATAATTTTTTTCCGCGTCTCGAAATAATATCGAGGACGTCATAAGGAGTCAAACCTCAAAACTCATACCTGGTGAGTCAACTCTGACGTCATGACCCCATTACGTCATTGGATCGATGAAGCCTGCCAACTGAATAATCATTTTAATTACGCCCCATCGAATACGGTTCGTATATCGTGATTATTGGTTTACTCCACTCAAGTAGCCGACTCCGTAATCGGATGGCATGATGGCAGGTTTATTCATTGCAAGTTTTTAAGTCCTTGTAACTTAATATATTGGACAATGGTCATTATGATGTCGTTATCATTTGTACGATCGATCGTCAGCATATCCTCTACAAAGGCTTCCGATTGGTTAACTTGTAATTTTAGTAAATAGAAAAAATAAATATTTAATGTGACTTGTGGTTCATTGCGGTCAAATTTTGACCGCAGAGCAGGTCTCTAGTTTGATTTAAAAGATTTTATGCGATAGCATAATACAATCCGATATATCATCAATGTTATTCTATTTAGATGAACTATGCTCGAATCACAAACTTTCAAAGACCCATTTAAACTTGATTTAACGGCGATTAATTTAAAATATTACCCTCTTTGCTGAAGTTATCAATATCAAGATCTAACATACTTTTGATGGAATGTTACAGATTGTAAGTTAAACTATTAACCTCATTATCGAAAAGTTGGCAAAGTCTCATAGGATTGTTCGTAATGAAAATAAATACATAATGAGGAGTATTATTTATTTAGCATAGATGTATGGTGGTGGTATGAGTCAGGTCGGCAGGCCCGGCGGCGCCAGCGCGACGGCCACAAAGCCTGCCAACTGAATAATCACCTTACTTTCGCTTCATCGAACACTTGTCTTACCTCTTGCTCGACGCTTCGACACCCGTGACATTCACTTGACTTCAATTATGTCACGATGCGACTTTGTTGCTGCGATAAAGCTTCTCTCGTGACGCAAGAAGGCCTCATGTTTGCCCGACTGCTTGCCGTATCTGTCTTGAATAGACATTTACATTCCTATGCGTATCAAGATAAAAAGTTGTACCCTACACAGCCCATACTAGGTAAAGTAATTTTTAGGGGCTCGTTTGGATTAACTGCCAAAGTCCCAGTCCTTATTCGTAATAATCTGCGTGCAAAGCGATCCATCCGTACCCTGCAGCAGATCCGCGTCTGATCGTGCAATATTATGTGCCGTTGATATCTGTGATGATGTGAATTAGGGGAATGGGAGAATCGTTACTTTAAAACAGATCCTGTTCCGCACCAATGCCACCAACATCACCATGGCAATACTACTGTAAGCTTAGAGAAGTATTAGCCCATTTCTCAATGCGATGAAATGAGTATCGAGAAGCCACGGTGAAAATGAGGACGAAATTACAAAAGTAGATACAGACAAAATGTTACTATTGATGTTGTTATATTGTGCAGAAATATAAACACTGAATGGAACACTGCAGAGGGAGAGCAGTTCGGACGAATGTTATTGTTGATATGTTCTCACTTTAAGGATTTACGTAAAATATTGAAGATTGATTGTCTAGCACAAGTTTGTATGTGTGTTAAGTGTTCATAGAAGCACAAAACAACCTCCACTCAATGCATTATAATAGCTGGTTGTACGAAAGTTGAAACTCGTGTTTGGACGCGTTCCCACCAGCACAAGGTTGCCCATACAGAAACCGGAGTCGTTACAGCCACTACTGTGACTCATCACGAACTATTGCCGCCAACTTATGTCAAGGACATTAAGACCATTATCCATGACACGCACTTTTTTGTCAAGCAAACGGTTTAACATACGAAAATTGGTAGGTATGGACGGCGACTCCTGCGGTGGCGACCACTTGTGATGCTGCTTATTTGTTAACCTGAAAGGTTGGAAAATTGGTATGGCACAGTGATGAGGACTAGGGAACCACCCGGCCATCTGAATATTACAAAAAAAAAATACCAATAACAATCGAATAACACATTTCAAACCGGATATCGGGTCGAGTTAGGGTGGTATGTACAAAACCGCAAATCTAATACAAAGTATTAGAAGCATTGTTTTGCACGCCACGTGCGGTCAACGACCCGCGACCCGCGTAACTGTAGACGCAGCCTCGGTTTGAACTGCGAGTGCGCGAATGAAGAATCTGTACAGAGAGCTCCTTTCATAATGGGTTCGTGAATGGCGCCGCCGCGTCTCGACCTGTAGTTCCGTAGGTCCAATTTTTTATGTCATAATTGACAGACGAGCAGACGAATGATTCTCTTAGGTAATGGTCGTCGTCGCCCTAGACATCAGCAACACCACAGGGTGATGCCAAGGAGGGAGAGGATGAGAGCAGAAGGAAAGTCCGTCTATTGTTGTCGTGGGGAAATTTTGCATTTGAAAAACATACTTGACATTTCTGAGGAAGCGATTGAATTATCTGGGTTATCGATTGTGAACAGTATGGACTATAGACACATTAAAACGTTCTTCGTGAGTAGGTACTAAGTTATATTTTATCTGCCGTGTCCAGGAAAGCAGCGGCCCGGTCGATTCATCTCGAAAGAGCTCCAAAAGTTGGTTCTCATTCAAGACACCACGATGAGTGTTTGAACCATTTCGATTTGACAAATTAGATATGCATTTAAATTGTCCCTCGAATGGATAGATGAGCAGAGTAAATACTTTCACGCTATATCCAAAACAAAATTTTACAGAGCGCCTGGATGAATTGGACCATCTAGTCTGTGAAGTGTCTTTACTGGCGTGGTTTGAACTATCGTCTGAGAAACACACGATTGCTTGCCAAGTGCTACATACAACTTCCTACTCAGTACTCATTACTCTCTTAGAAAATTGAACACAACTATTCTCTCTTTTTACAATCCATAAGCAGCGTTTTTTATGTAAACAAGAAAGTTACAGAAGTCGTGATTGTTTCTTTAAGTGTAGGTGTCATTATCTTACGTATTGGTCAAGTAATATGATGTAACAGCGAAAACAACAGTCTAATCCTGTGATCTAATCACGATGTAATCTAAACTCTCAAAGTTATTGCGGATTCATAACAATAACAGAACAGCGCCATCTTGTGTCAGGCCCGCAAAGCAATTCACAAGACATCTTTAGTGTTTATCAGGTCAAACATTATTACTATCAATTATTTAAAAATTTGTAGGTAGTCTGAATTTTTCTTCAGATTCAGTTACTTCAGATTTATGGGAAAAAGATTCATATTTGATTTGTGATAAAACTATTATTAACATGTAGATAATATTAATGTGTTTTAATTGTGTGACTTTAAATTATCGAATCCGGAATTTACATTTGCAAAAAAAAAAAACACTTCGACATACTAGTGAAACACACCTAGACCGCCGCGGCGTATGCTTGTGTCAATCCCAAATGATCGTCAGAGTTAAGTATTTGTGGGTGGATTCGATAGGTGGATGGGTGACCCGCTAGTGGCAAAAATATTTTTAAGGAGCTTTGCTTCAGAGGGCGTGGTGAATGTCCAAAGCACGATTCTGTTTCTTCCGACTTCAAACTGGAATACTGGATTAGAGCAATGTGGTGTGGCAGACCCTCCACTAGTAGGAGCACGGTCTTTTGGCTCTTGAGTACACTTGAGTACACTTGGGACACTGATAATCCAAGACAACCTTGATGATTGAAATGAATCCTGAAGAATTATTAAATGTTTTGGTCATGACACTTTTGCTATCGCATTTTAAAATAACTCAATGAGTTACAACTGAGGTAGAAAGTGGTCGCGATATTAGTGAAGGCGGGAGCTGTGGGCGCACCATCTGGTCGGTGGCCTTCCTTGCGCCCACTGGACTCCGGAGTAGGCCACTGGGGCTGTGACGTCAGCGTCGTCAGCCGGTGAACGGCCAGGGTTGGGGCTACGGGGGTTTTGATAATGTACAAACTTCTTACTTTAGAAATGCGTCATTGATAGATCCGTTTTGTATAAATTCCTTTATTTTTTATCGGACACGTAAAGAAGTTCAAGTCAATTCAAGTTCAAACGTTTTCATTAAATTAGACGTAAACGTGGATTCCATATTAACCAGCACTTTAGGATTCGATAAAAAGTTCTGAAATATTATTCAGGAAAGTAAATCTGGTATTAAACATGTTTTCAATAAATGTCCAATGCAGGCAATTGCTGAATGTCCGCAAATCAATCGTAAATAAAGGACTCGCTTGTTCACGATAACTTGTTTGATCGTAAACACACCATTTGTAAGCCAAATGCTATCAAAGCTGGCGATTTATTGATTGGCTCGTTGATCGATTTAATGTTGGCTCCTTGTAATAAAGCGGAGTTGGTTTCAATTTGTCAAACCGACGCTGGAATAAACTGCATTTGCTATGTATCGGTGGTGGTGGTGGCCATTGCGTAATTGTTAACTTTCATTAACTTATCAGTGCATTCAATTAGTGTTTCAAAATTTTCGGCGGGTGACTAGTCTGCATCGGGTTCATTGGCATTTTAACGTAATACGCAATTAACGTAATTAATAACGTAATCATAAAGTTTTGACTTTATGAAACCCAGGATTAAAAAGATACCGCTTTTGACCCATTATCTGTCATCTTTCTTTCCGTACTAAATTTAAAATTATCTTTACTTTAATGAACAGGTTCCCACATGAGCTTGTTTCTAATTTACCTAAACTGGCCCACTTTCTTTATAAGGTAGGTATTCTCAGTATTTGTAGAGTCTGCGCTCGTAACTGTAATTAGGAACTTAGAAATAACTGATTCATGATAGATATATTTCATATATGTATATTGCCAGCGCAGCCTTGTTTGTCTACGGCAGCTTTACAGATATTAAGAAGTAAAATTTTTTGGTATGTACCTGGTAGTACATGTCCTACAAGAATATAATGTGTTGGCACCTAAATACCAGCAGCTATATCTTTTATAGTATTGAATTATTCCGATTTAACTGAAGTATGATTGTAATAATATCCTTTTATTTTATATTATACCTATATAAGTATTTTAACAATTTATTTGTACATGCAAACTGGCAGACAATGATGGTAAGTAATCGCAGTGAGCACTGCGCTTGCTTGCTTCTATTATACTTGTACGACGCTAGATGGCGCTGTTATGTAATTATCTGTGATTCGTATCGAAGTTGCTGGACTTCGCTTAGCGACGCTTCCGATGTGGATATATAGATGGCGTTACTAGTGGCATTACAATGAATATCAAAATGTATAATCTGCATTCCATTATTGTACGGAGATCACAAATCACGTTGTTGCCTTGTTTTTCCAATAAACTATTATGTTCCAATGAATATTTATTTAAACGTTTTTATACGAACACGGTAATACGCAGATGAATGCAGTTTTAATGCATCGATGAATTGAGAACCATTATCATCCAATTACCTACTTCTACAGCACAGTTTCCTTCGGTATATATTAACAATTTTGTAATACGTAGTATTAGAAAAGTATTTAAAAATAATATATTTAATGGCTGCACTTAAAATAACGAAATTAAATATCGTTGTGACACATAAATAAATATCGTAACGTTATCGCATCGATAGTATATATATTTTTTGCCATTTTCGGTCACACTCACAGTTGGCACTTAAAATGTTAGTTTCATGTGTTTCATCCATACATATCACTAGACTGCATTAGACTTTTTCGGCTCACCTCTCCTCTGATACTGCAAATAATATTTGTCTGTCCTCCAGTCACACCAATATCGACTTACTTACGTGTTGTAGCACTTGTAGCTCCAGATAAATTACAGGTATTGACGTCTCAGACATCTTCTATCAGGACTGCGGTTTTTTTGGTGAACTTGATCAAAGGAAAAGTCCCACGAACTGATGATAAGGGACTGGCCGGCTGGTTTCAACCCATTGACGGGCCATGACCTCGCACGGGTCTCTCCTCTTGAGGAGACCTACAGCATACTCCACCCCGCTCTATTGCAGATTGGTGTAGGAGAAAAAGGGAGTGACTTACCCATGCCAATGAACATTTGTCTCATGAAGGGATAAATGTAACGTGAAGCTGAATAACTTGTGATGTTATTGTAGTCTAATCAATGAGGCTAAGTAGAGAAAACTAAAGTCAGATCAAATCGTTATAAGGAAAATAAAAAATAGGGTAAGTTACGTCACTTAACTGAAATGTAATCCATTGTCGCATCATTAAATACTGCTAAAAACAAAATTATTGTCATCAAAGTTACATCAGAAGTTTATAGAATTAAATATAAGAGGACTGAGATGGAGGATACCGATACACAATAGTGATAAGTTTGAGCAATTGAACTTAGTTCTTCGTTTGTTATGTAACGACAATAAATGATTATAATTTATCATCCTACTAGCACTAATGTAGAAGCACTAACCAGAGGATAAAACACAACACATTCTTTGGGGCGTAGGCTTATATTTTTGTATGCTAATGGAGTGTCATTATGTTGTAATGAGGCTGTAATTACAACATCTGTATGCCCATTACCTTGATAGCCGTGTAAGGTAGTCTGAAAATGTTGGAATGATCTTTAGCTTATTTAAACTTTAATTTCGATATTTTATCGAAGTCTTCTCGTCAGATTTCAAATGTTTTGAAATAGTGGAAACAGTTTTCGCCAGTAATACTTAATATTCGAAATAGTTATTTAGTATCAAAAAGTCAACAACCATCTTTTTGCCGATTACAGTTTTTACTTAGACAGGATTTGGTGGATTTAAATCACATTAAGGTATCCACTGTTATTACTATACGGGAATACCTTTGTCTCGATGAGGAATAATGTTATCTTATTTTAAAATATCCTTCATTTGCTACAAGTGCTTTATGTTAATGTATTCGCATCCCGCAACCCGCCACTCGCGTGACCCGCCCACCGATTCGTGGTTCAATTCAAAGTGATGTCTGGCTCAAAGGATTTGCGCTGTTGCTAAATGCTCGATCCACTTCTCATGTTCCACTTAGTAGTAGTGAATATTGCCTTGTAGGAGTAACATAGGAAGAATTAAAGACTAGGGCACACTGTGAGCACCTAACGTCTCATGTCAAGTCCCGGGACTTTTTATGGCGAAGTTTGACCACAGGTTTGTCTTTCTTATTCGAATTCGATTTGAAAAGAATCTCTGAAAATCGGGGTGAACCAAAGATAATAAAAAGTCGAGAGATGACTAAGGTTTGATGATTTAACAATGACATGGATCAAATGTCCGATGTGACGAAGGTTGCAGAAGTTTCCAATTCTATATTAGGGCACCTCAATGTTCCTTGCGAGTACGAGCTACGAGTGATGTAAATGGCCGCGTAAGGAGATATTTACCTGACGTGCATCACAATCACGCACCTGTAGACTTCCTGACGACTTTACTCGCCTTTATCACAGTATCTCGGTGATGGTTACGAATGATAATATATTATTGTCAGTGTAAAATGTATTTTTTTATATGTTTGTGGATCATTTAACTAAGAAGCAAAAAGATGCAATACAACAGATTATGTTTTTTAATTGTTATCTAACTACTTTTACGTTACGTACTTGCATTTTTATAGATGTCCGGTCGTGATCTAGATACGCTTCAGAAACGTGTTTTTGACATAAGTGCTGGTGCAGGTAACTTGTTACGGCTAAAGGAAATGAGTTTCTTTCGACGCCAAGTTTCCATCGATATTTACATCTGAAGCCTAGAAATAATTTTAGCACTATGCAATTTCCGAAATTCCCAAAGAAATTAACTAAAAGGTCATTGTAGTCAATGGGTTTTAAAATTTTGACTGACGAAGTAATGTTGACTGTTGTATTGATGATTAAAATGTGATTAATATGCCGTAGAAATCGCGTACAAGGTGCAGATTAAAATTTCAAAAAATCTGTGGAATCCAAACTTGGGCACTGTTTTAACAAGTTCTATGTCTAGAATCGGATTGGTTGGCCGGGTGAGTGGGATCAAGAGACTCATATTTATGCCATCATGACATAATTTTTTGGGATGTTAATAAATCCGTATAACCCACATTCAACAGTTTCGAGAAGTGTTTACTCAACAAAATCATGACTGCCTTGCTTCATGAATATGACTGATCTCAGCATATCATGTCTAAAATTAAAACGAACTTAAGTTTTGTGTGATATTCTTCGTATTGTGAGGTATTCCGGCCGTTCTGGACTGGAGTATGCGACGTGCATTGCGAACTCCCATCGCATGAACCCACGTTGTTTTTCCACCGTCGCGCCGTCACGGGCTGCTGGTGTTTGACAACTGACTTGACTACTGACTGAGCGCCAGTCACCTGTTAGTGCTCGACGGACGCGCGCGCGCAGCGAGTTGAAATTCGAAAATCGATCGAACGTTAAATAACTAACACACTAACCACTTCGAAATTTAAACTGGTGCGCGTCAAAATATTTGCCGCTGCTTTGTTTGTGCCTTATTTTTTATCGCTAGTGTAGTGCGGTGTTTTGGATTCGATACGCGATTTTCACCGGTAAACCACTGTGACAGCAACGGTTACGCTATTGTCTGCCGAATCGGTGTACGGTCGAGGTGTAATCGAATAATCAAATAACTAGTAGAGTCCTAATTAGTGGTGCTAGTCAACTGAACAACGAGTACATTGTCTGTACAGAGTACCGGCGTTGTTACACCGAGTACACAGGAGCCTTTAGAGCTGGCTATTGTACTTTCAATGTACGATCTTTATCTTCCTTTAGTGAATTATCGTGAGTGCGGCCGTGGAAATCTTCTTTTATAGTTGCCTGTTTTGTATATAATCAACTTTGTCCCTTTAGAAAATCGACTCTTTAGTATATTTGCAACCTGAAGTAGTGTCTCGTTCTTATTCGATCTCCAAAATGTCACATTATTATTGACTTTCCTACTTTAGGGGACAATTAACAGTGAAAACTATAGAATTTTTTAATATGATAGCAATATTATTCTCAATTTTTATTAAAAGCTCCATAATTCTAAAAATAATAAAAACATAAACAAGTTACTGCAATAAAATAATCTGTGGGAGACATTGGCTAAAATGAATTTAAAACTTCTTTCAAATTTTCACACAAACAGTGTAAACCGCCACGTTGCCGATGAAAAACAATAACAATTGCACATGCAGCCGCGCGATGTTTTAATAAAAATTGAGGCAGATGAAAACGTTAAGACGTAAGAACATGAAGTCAACAAAATATTCACTACAAATAGTAAAGACGAGCCAAGGTCAAGGCTCAATAAAACATAATACCTTATTTCTTGCCTCCGAGTAAATTAATATGAAATAACAATACAATTAGAATAATTAAAATTTACTTGTGACTAGCAGAGGAATGGATGCGATAATTATGTTCGTGAACAAAGGTGTCATTACCTCATTATTGTCATTGTAGTTAGAGGGGACCACAAAGGTATGTCACTAAAATCTTGGGGATTATGAAAATATAAATTAGTTGAGACCACAAATTGAGACCATTTATTAAGTCATAGAAAAATATTATTATTCAAGAAAGTAATAAGATTCTTGATATATCAAATTTTTGACCATCGATATTAAATCATCGACTCTCAAATCTGAAGGTGCTGCACGCTTCATTGATTTAAGACCCTTTGGATCGCGCAGTATCAGTTACAAGGAACGGCCGATTAAAAGTGAACTGACAATTACGAAGGCAATGCCATCCCCATATAAAGAGTAGCAAGGTCCTCGCCGGTGGGCGTCATCATTGAATTCTTACGACAGCCTCCCTCGCAAAAAATATCGGTAACCTGCGCTCCGGGCACCTGGCTCCCACACGCGGCAAGCTGTTATTGAATATCAACTCGTCCTAATGATCTATTACATATTTCAAGTTATTAAATATGGACCACACGCCCTCGTGTTTATTCATTTTAATTTAGTTTTTCACGAATCGTTCGTTCTTACATTTTATTAAGTACTCAATGGTTTTTACTGTGAATTGATTTTTATTTTCTCACTGTTGTCATAACTGTTCCTTTTCCAAATGTTTCGATAAATGCTTGAAAATTTGTCTTAAAATATTTGTTTTGTCTCTTTCTCACACCAAAACAAAATCTTTTTTATGAAGACATGAACGTCAGTCGTCAAGCCATTGATGAAGAGGTTTTGCCTCTCATTACCTTCAATGAATAACAAATCATTCTTATTTTGGACCATGACAAATCACACTGACATGGATATAATATTCATGTGCTTACTTTCGCCGGTAATATTGGCTTAAAGTCTAAAAAAATATATAAATCATCGAAACATACAGAACTACAAAAGTAGTCATAAGTTTTCATCAATGAACCGGCTACGTTTACGTAAAACAGACTTAAAACAATTTCGCTTATTTAATTACCGACTAGGTCAAGGAATACGACTCGAATTGACTACCTCTGCTCTCCCTTCAGTATTCTTAGCTTAGTGTCGATATTTATTACCTTATTCATACAAAACTGGCTTGTCGAGCGCCTTCAGAATAACAATTACACATTGTTTTGCTATAAAAGTAGATGTATATGTTGTCATTTGTCCCATGCTTTGATATGCAAATTTAAAGCAAATATCGCGTAGTTTTAAACCGACTGTATACTTATTGGCTACAGCAATAGCGAATACTTCATTATTTTTTTGGATCTTCGATTTGCTAACGTGTAGAATCATATCGGATCCAATCGTATATCGGGCTTAACTGAAATCGTGCGAATATTATTTTAAACTTGTCTGTTTTCGACGAAAAATAAATCTGTTTGAACTTGAAATACGATAAGCGGTTTCCTGTAAAGGCTAATAAAAATAAATCTTCGTTTGGCCGAGGATATGGATATGGTATCCAGCGACGTTTCCTCACCTTGCAACTGACGTCCGCCGGAAGGGCCCGCCGCATGCGACGCCTGTCTCCCAAATATGGCATCAAGCTCGCCTAATCTGACGCCTGATGTGAATGGCGATGGACAGCGGCGACATTAAAATCTTTGAATTCACTTTCATTCCACTTGATAGGCTTTTACGATTATTCATTCGACACCTATGTTAATTTATTCACCTGACTGGCAATTCGATGTCAAACTCAAACACAAATAAGAAATAAACTTGTTATGTAACAGTTAATAATGCATCATAGGACTAAAAAATAAATAAATACAAAAACGTAAGAAAAATCGATTCAAGTTTTTGCCGTAAATCGATTTGTAGACCATTATCCGCTGACCGTTAAAGAGCTAAAGTATCCAATCTATTTGCAAGTATTGTCACATGTAACGGTGAAGCTATGGTGGAACGCGTATCGAATCCGTAATATCTAGGGGATAATGCCATTACAGTGCGCCGAGCTGGAGCGGTATTATGCTTTGTAAAGGCCCGTGAAGGCCTCACTGAACGAATCGAGAATGTCAATGTACAGATTTGTCAAAGAAGGCAGCAGCAAGCGCCTTTTCGTTCAAGGGACACTAGAGAGCGATGACTCGAAGCCCCTGAAGTCTAGCTTGAAGAAGTCCTCGCCGTCGCCCGTTGGGTCGCCCATCACGACCAGTCTGAACCTGGCTTCGGTCCCGCGAAGCCTGCGAGACGGTCTAACCAGACACGAGACAGTGTACGATGGTAACTACCCAGGTATGGAGCGAACTTCGAGTTACCGATCCGGGTCGTACCGAGAGGATAGCTACAACGGTCGCATAGTACACGACGGAAATCAGACCCATTTCGAATACGATGGCGAGAGCGCCCTGGCCGTGCCCACGTCGGCGGGAGGAAGGGGCGTGTCGGAGCTACAGGCGATTCACACGAACAAGCGCATGTCGACCGAGGTCCTCGGCTCCTCGCTGGAGTCCACGAAGATCTCGAAGAAAGACGATAGCGGGCAACGACGGATCACCACGAGGATCGTCAGGAAGGTGACTACGCTGACCCGCGGGGAGGAGAAGGCGTCCACTGAGGATTTGAGAGGCAGGGAGGTGCACCGATCGGCGGAGCATTACAGGCACGTCGAGATGGAAGCGTCTCATCCGAGGAGAGTGAAGGTAATGAAAGCAGTGGATAACAGCAATGTAATGAGGTGTATAATTGTATGGAATCGTATTCCCATTAGTTTGATAAAATTAATCATCCTATTCTTTGGTTAGCGTCGGAATGTGTGTGTAACACGATATTGATTGCGGCTGAAAATAGACATAAATCTACTCATAGTCTATTAATGTAACCAAAACTGAATGAAGATGGATGTGTATCGAGTGGAAGTGAATAACTACAGATTCGTATTGAATCATGATGTATGTCTTTGATGGCCAAAAAATATATAATAATTCGCCTTAATTCCTTGATCAAATTAAAAATCTTAGTTGTTACTTGTTAGTGATTTTCATAATTTTGATGTGAGTATTTTTTTAATCGTATCCCTGTTACTTTATAACAGCCATAACTCAATTTAACGATGATAATAATTATACCGTCAGGTTGATCGAGAGGTTTGCTAATGATAAGATCCATGACTTATCTCTCAAGACAAGTAACAGTTTCTACATCTGCTAATGATGGGTTGCGGAGTGACGTGAAATAAGTATTAATTACAGAGGAAAGAAAATTAATACTGTGTCTAGTGCATCTACTTCCAATGCAATCCTCTTAGTATTTTTCGTTTTCCTAGCAAGCATTAAACATGAATGTTCATTAATTGATTCAGTTAGGATTTCCTTATTCTTCAAATACGCAATCGCTCCTTATATTGCCATTATGTTACATTAGTCGATTACTGCGCTGCAGTTAGAATGCATGCAATTCTATGGTCCATGTGCCGTTCAGACATTAGCTTCACTAAAAGTGGAAGGATAATTTTTAACTGATACCAACATTTATCTATGTATGGAACGGAATAAAGCCTTGGCGGTGTCTCAATATCCTCGAGTACACGAATATTTGTTGGGTTGTACCATTGATAGTTTACTAGTTGTCTCGCTAGTGGTCGGTGGTGGAAGCAGTATGTCGATATGGACACCGATTATGGATGATATTCATTTATCTTTCTGAGTCAGTCTGTTTCTGAGTCTTTGAGGCGCGAGTTAAATCTGGTCGAGTGCATCGTTCACTCGGCGATTTGTTGGCGGCGAGTGACACGGCGAGTGGCTGTACACAGTGGTTTAACTACCCTCTTCTAACTATCCAGACTAATAAATTATAGCTGTACCGGCGACCGTTACAAATGTTTCATGTTTATTTTAATGTATTGAATATTTTCAAACAATAAGAAATATTTGTAGAATATTTAACTCACCCACAAGTGCATAAGTATCTAGGAGTCTGCTCCGTGTGGACAATCGACAGAAGGACATGCCCAGCTATGGGCCGTAAATAACGTAGGGATCTTTGTATGCACGAGATGATAAAGATAGAAGGCATTGTGATCAAAATGGAGCCCGAGCTTAGCGGGGCTCGATGCCGCTGGATCATATTTCAATGCAAATGGCAGTAACGAGTAGTGCACGACTGTTGACCTATACAGCCTTGGTGACGTCACCGCTCGTTTTGCCAACCGTCACGCGTCATACCGCATGTCACGGCCCGAATTTAGAATATTGCAATCCATAAAAAGTCTAAGTATCCTTGTTCGTTACGGACATAATATGTTCCCTTTGACGTCTTAATGTATTTTTTACCACAGACACCCTAATGGAATAGAGTTGCAACTGTTGCGAGTTTCCATGCAGTTATGTCATACACGCCGCTGCGTGATTGTTAATTTGACGGGCTTGAGCCGTGACATATTGAATGTGTTGTGTGTACAATGTACATACATACAGTGCGTTGGTGTGCCTGCGGTCGCGCCTGTGTTAGTGGCGCTTAGTTCTTAATGCTCTCATGCTCGATTCTTTAAGTGAATAATGACTATGTAAACGTTAAAGTGAACCGTTCAAGTCACAGCAATACTTATACAGATATGTGCTTGTCAATCAAAGATAATCGGAATGGTTGAACTGAATATAAGAGAATTGCGAGGCTAGCTAAACATTGCTCCTACTATTTAATTGTATGATATGATAGATGCTGATTGCTGACGCGTTAAGCATTAATTTGATTGTATTGGCTACCACCAATCATCATACTTAGTATAGATTGGGTCAGCTGCCACTGTAATTAATATTCGTAATCGGTGGATGTTTAAGTTTTAGCTCCTATTTATGATTGTGACTAATTCCCATAAGCTGTAGCTCTTTTTAAATTCCCATTCAAATGAATAACTACATTTTCTTGGCTAACTAAATATTGTACATTCATATAATCTAAATGAAATGGAAATATCGCGGATTCCCTTAAGTTTAGTAGGATCTGAATATATGGGGATCACCACTGCTCTTTCATAGTGTTTCTGTTATTTGATTAGAGGCCATGTGACCGTTCTTGACATCTCCTGACCGCGATCCACGCTCTTCACTTGTCACAAGTGCAGACGTTAGTATATTATTTCATTGAATGCATAAGTCAACTGCAACATTCATTTCTTTGTGTTTTCTTGCCCTACTACAAAACCTACTTACCCTGTTACAAAACGTTTAACTTTATGGGCAACATTTGTTTTGTAAACAATTTTTTATCTAAAGTCCAAGTAGGTACATCAAAACTATGTCCAAGGTCGGGAAACCGGTTGGACCAATGCTATTGAAAACTCCAATTATACAAAACCGTACCTACAGTTATAAAAATGTGTGACGTGATGTTACTTGGTATACCTGTTAGTTAGTTATTGTAAGATATCAAATTTTTATATAACATGTTTACATGACATGTGTTGATATTAATAACATGTTTCCGTATAAATGAAATTGCAATTTCTTTAATTAAGTAGAATGGAAAGTAAAATTGATAAATCGTAGCGAATAATGACAACGAGCTGTTTTTGAATAAATGTTCTAGTTTACACTGACATCTGTCCCTAACATATTAGCACACAATTGAAGACAATCGGTTGAAATTCACTTCAATGCAGCGATCCCAGAATAGTTGCGAGACTAAGATCAGAATAATGGATAAAGGCGCAACAATAGACCATCCGACATTCGCGGTAAAGTTCAGCTCTTGATATAACCAGAATACTCGCGATGTCAGTCTTGTGAGCCGTTCGCTATTGCGGCGGATAGCGGCGACATTATATCCACGTAATCCGATACAACATCTGCCCTTTAAACAAAGCAAACGTTCAGACAAAGGTAACTGCCAACATAAGACAGCCCATAAGTTTCCAAATATTATCCAGGATTCAAACCCAAAATCAAAATTTCAAAAAAAACCGACGTGCATTAAAATACTCAAAGATGTTGACGTGTGTCTAAACAATAACGCCCAAATATTTTTTTTTAATAAATTCAATTCAATCGAATCTACTTCATTAGCTAATAGGTAATAAAGTGATTGAAGTTTCTCCTAATTAATGAATGCGATGGGAAGAATCGCCGCATGCTGCGATATTGCCGATAAGATGGACAATTTACCCGTTCCGTTGACTGTGAGATATGCGGCTACCAACATGAGTGGTAGTGGTAGGTAGCAACTGTTGATGATGGTACAACGTTTATTGACGTTTCTCTACTAGTAGAAACACCATCACCTGCTAATTTCGCCGTGGAGTACGTAGGTCATAGGTACTCAATTGAAGTAATATTACTTCGAAGTAACTTTACACCACGTATTCAGTGTCAAGGATTGAACCAAACAATTACAACCAATTACGCTTAAAATAAAGGATGGTAAGACGTGAAAACATTTTCCTATGATCGCCTATTCAAATAAAAATACCCCGTAATACCCCGTTATAAAAATAAGTTGAATCCAAAAAAAATTTTTTTTTTTAAACGCTTTTATTTCAATTTTTTTTTGATTTTCGTGTATTGTCATCGGAAATACACATGTCTGCCAAATTTCATCAATTTTCATTAAAGGGAAGTCATTCAAATTAACGTTACAAGATTTGATTTGATGCTTTGATGCTTTGATGCTCCGAAGTGAAAGTAAATAAAAGCGTTTAATAAAGGGTTGAAATAAAGTAAAAATACCTACTAGTATGTTTATAAATAAGACATGCATATTTGAAAAGTGTAATGAACACTGCACTGAATTATTCATAGATCAATTTTCAGTTGGAAGTCATATTATATTGAATTACTGTAGACAGTTTACACCATAAAGTGAGTCATTGTGAATAGTATGCAAATCAGTCTACACTTTCAGCAGCGCTGCAGCGAGCTAATCTCATGCGCGAGCGCAATGAGCAGTTGCTGCATCGCTCGAGATTTGTGTTACAGCAATAGTTTCAGTATGCTGCTTGAGAGATTTGTGTATTCAGCCGGTATATCTTTCACATCCAGTTTTACCTCACCAACCATTTTCATACGTCAAGCTGATACTAAAACTTTCTGATCAGTGTTTGGCAGTCAAATCGAGTACTCTTAATTTTTGTATCTTACGTCTCCATTGTCTTTGATTACGTTTCCATTATTACTATTAAAATGTACTTAATAATATAAGAAAAGATAATCACTGGCAGTATCAATAAGAACGATGTCCGTTGCTAAATCTATAAAATTAGATGGACTTAACAAAACCACGTCGTAACTTATTTGATTGGTAGCGTTGAGACCGTTTAAAATTGATTTGACCGTTTAAAGTCCCAAGACTTAATTTATTCAAGTCTGATCAAAAATTTTACTGCACCAAAGTGTAAAGATGGAACTTGTATTTGTACTACACAAAAGAGAATCATTTTACTTAACGCTTGCGGTATCATGGTCTGCTAGGCAGGGTAATAGAGCCTGCGGTTAGTCTTTTATTTGAAGACAAATCACAGTACCTACATATCATTGTTCTTTTAGAGCTAGTACCAGATGTTTTTTATCCTCCATCGCTGGTACAGAACATACTGCGGAGGGGGTTGCGCAGGGCATTCACATGGAACCGTTATTTGTACATACGCTATGCTACTCGTGCGTCTCTTTATTTGGTTTGCGTTATGCACATTGCATAAGACCTGTAAACGTTTTATTGTGTAAATGAAAATGGTAGCGAATTCAAGCAACTCATTTTTTGCGATAATCGCCAGTCGTTTGCACAGCTTGTTTCCCACTTGGCACGGTGGAGGCGGACGGAATATTGTTATGTATATTATCATGAATTATAATTTAACTATGGGCGTAGTTATCGCAATCATGATCTGTATTTTTTTATTGTTGTTTATAGATTTAAACTTTTTCATGTTTTAGCTATTGACTGACAGAATGTATCGTTTTAAGCGAATAGTACCTTATTATAACAGATTATTTCTTTTTCACGTTTTCACATTTTGATTGCTATTGTTTAAAATTCTCCTCGAATTCGTAACACCTCTTTCATCTTCTATTATCACGTTGTTTACCTTAATTCAAGTGTCGTGTACTTATTGTTAGAAAATTAATAAATTGTTGAAGAGAGATCTTCATTATAAAAGGTGTTAGAAACTTGGAAAGCAAAAAGGATGTGAAACATTACTCTGCTTTGTATCGTGAACGTAACGCGAGAGGTGACGTCACGCGTGTCAGTTGGTAGGATATCACGTCATACGGTAACGTTTTTGCTCGTAATTGCTATTAAATCAACTTAACTGACATCATCATGATAATTTAAGGCATTTGTAGCTGCGTCAGGGTTTCCAGCCATGTTATTCCATATTCCATTTACTGAAACAACCATCGGTCGGTCTATCACTGGCAGGGTATGGCAATCTAAAGCTCGTTGGCCGGGGAAGCGTCCAAGAAACCATTAGAAGATTCTCCTCGTCGAACAAACGTCGTAAATCACGGCGCCTCGGAGTTTCGCGCCGCTGCCTCCACTACTACACTCCGCTGCCATTGTCCTAAGCCTAACACCGTGTGTTTATGATGCCATCCAGCAAATTATACATCTCAGTTTTTTGTTTAAGATTGAGACTGATTACGTCGTTATGTTTGGATAATTTAACAAATCCTTGTATGTAAGATATTTTGGTATTGAATTAGTTTTTGGAACACTCATTAATCAATATAAACAAAGTAATAGTACCTAATAGTAACTTATCAAGTCACAAGAATTAGGAATGCGTTTAGCAAGATGGCGGACAGGAAACATGAACAGGTGCGTCGGCGCAGTGGCGCGGCGCGCAGCCGTGCGTGGTGCGAGCTGTCCGTGCGATATGGACTAAGACTGGCACTACACTCCCAGTTGCTCTGTAGGTTGGGGACGATTATATTTTGACCCTTGGCCCAAGTTCACTACGACTTTAAACGATTTTATAGTGACAACCGGTAAGAGATCTGACGGTACTGAAGTGGTCTACTCCTCTAATGAACTATCTAACAACAGGGACCTCAATGACGAGTAACTGAGTGAAATGGAAGCTATTTAACTTTCCCTTGTGTTGCTAACATTAGCAATATTAGCTTCATCTGGGTACTCAAACAATTAATAAAAATGACAATAGTAAATAGAGAATTAGAGAGTAATCGAGGCGATCAATGATATTTTAAGTACTTACTTATCTAAGGACGCCTACTCGAACGTAGATATTACATTACTCATCTCCGCAATCTCCTCTATCTAAAAATGGTATCACTTTTGTTAAGTTGCCCAATGATGTCATCTTTGTATCTGTTATGGCCGTTTTTGTCCCTTAAGCATTCAAATAACTTTGGAATCATGTTCAGTCTTATCATCAATTGATATACCAATTTGGCCAATGATTATGAGTACCGAGTTTAATAAATTGTACGAGTAAATTAGTGTTATCAGTTCTCTTTCTTTGCACGTCTGTTTATGAAAATTAAGTTACAGCTACTTTCGAAAACTATAATTAGGTACGCACTGGCTATGGTAAATAATAATGCTCTAAACATTTATACATTAATTATATACTCTTCATTGCCTATACTAAAAGTTAAGCTCGCCACGTGTAATTAAAATTCAAATCAGTCCTCTCTACATATGGAAGAAGACCGCATCCTAATAAAGACAAACGTATATAAAAATGGTCGATGCAGACCACTTGACACACATATTTCTAGCAGAATTTATGAGAGGATTATACAGAACGGCTCATTTTAATTCAAGCAAATGGAATTCCTAACACATCGAAAGTATTAGTTCTGTGCTAATAAGCACGGGTGCGCCAACGTCGAAGGAGAAAGGGCGTTCTAATTGAGAAAGTGGGAAGACTGGCCGGTGGTAGTCCTCGCTAAATAACATTATATTAATTAAGAAATTGTAATAGTTTCCTTCATAAAGCTTTCGATTAAAATGAAACTTGTTATACGAATATTAATATTTTTTCGGCGATGTGTTTACTAGAATCAAATAACATTAACATTAAACAGTCTCGTATAGAGACACTTTTAAATACTCTTAATTAATTTCACGGAGCTTTAGCCAAGTCCACACACAAGAACACACACAAATATCTTAACACGAAAGTTTAATATTAAATACTTTCTTTAACATTTAATCACAACAAAAAAATCCTAAACTTCTTATTATATCCTCTTGCATCACAAATCTGACCTCTTTAAGTGTAGTTAATTCAAATTGGGCTTATAAATCAATATCATGGACAGTTAAGACGAGTCAGGCTGTGATAAAATTACATTTCCCCGCACTTCAAAAGACAGCATGATAAGTTGCAATTGCTTCGCAAGAACATTTATAATCACTGATTTAAGGTCGGTGGCATCAGGAAAGCGCCTTTTGTATATTATTTTTAATTTAATTTCAGTTCTTAGAAGCAGCAATACATCTGTCATTTATTTTGAACAAAAAACTCCTCCGTTTATGCTTCCTTTATTTACAACAAATCAAAGTGAAATGAGTGGGAACTATTGGATGTGAGGTAGCTGTGAATGTGATATACAAAGGAAACAATGCCGTAATGCGAACACAGGACAAGGCGAGACTCCTCTCTTGGGGCGCCGGCCGCCGCTGCACCGTTACAATCCCGTATACGGCGCAGGCTTAACCTGGATATGTCTGGGGTCACTGCATTGACTGGTTCAGATTTCCGACGAAGCTTGTAAAGGATGAGCCTTTTGGAACGTCTTGAAAATCATACTTCAATAAATGACTTTATGAAGTTATAAGCTGATTAGGCACCACCATTTAAAATCATAACAGGGCCGGTCGACAGAACCAACAGCAATAACTGCTGGTCATTAAAGCAAAACACATTTATGGTAGCTAAAGTTTGTTAATTACGGTAGTTTATCCACTTGTTAAGTAACGTACAAGTATAAATTTATTCGCGAGAAACGTATAGTTTCTTGGAACTCAATACATGACCAAGTTGCGTGAATGTCTCTGAAATGGATTATGTCCATTTGCTTCTAAGAACTTTGACTACCACACCAGACAGTAAAGACATTCTTTGTGTTTTACTGTAACTTGCGGTACCGAAAATTTAGACTTGTAAAAAATTTAATTCTCAAAATAGAGATCAAATTCCTAAAATCATTAATATGACTTTAAGTATTTTTGCTTAATACGAGGACAGGGAAGAATAAAGTGGGATAGACAGCGGACTAGACGATTTATAAGAATTCGCTAACGAAGTAAATGTAGAATTTGCATGTCAAGACACGCCCACAAGCTGGTTGAGAGTTAACTGATTGATACTTATTAAGGCTTTAAGGCTGACATGATATCTTAATTGATCAAATGTAATTAAGGAAGTGTAGTAATCATAGATACTTGCTTAGGCATCATGGAAGAGGCGATTACTGTGGATTACCTGGTCTGTATAATTTGAAAACTAATAATTTTTTGCAGATTCAACTTAATATTTCCGTGAAAATAAAGCGGAAGATTACGTCGTCGTTAAATTAATATGTAGTGTTATTTTAAAATTTTAGTTTCGGTACTAACAGCAAACTTTTTGCCAAGGACAATTATTCCTAATCTCGTAAAGTATTGGCAAAGATAAATGTTACGGACATAACCAATAACCATATAAACCTTGATGTTATTTGTACAGATACAACCTTTTTAACGTCGATGATCGGACTGAGGATGAATGTCAAAGTTAGTATGATCTCATCTGCCGATTCTGTTATAAATTATGACTGTGTTCATACTAAAATCTGTATGAAATATGTTTTTCATATTAAATTAAAAGAATTCTTAACGTAATGTTTTATCCCTGTTGCAAGTATGTATTTACTTTCAAAGAGAAGGCTTGGTTATATCTTTCATTGTTTTATATGCAATAATATTTACTGTTATGGGTGTTTTCATTAGAATTGTGACTGTTTTTTTACTGTGACGGTTTTATCCTATGATTTAATTATTCGTATTAATAATCTCGACGTGAGTCATTTCTCCGGTCTTGACGGCTTTCGATAAGATTACAGTAACAATCAGTACTTATTCCCACTGTACTCGTATCTCTCCGCGATCAGTGGACTGTTACTCCCACATTTTGAACTCTTAATTAGTACGTGACATTTGTGTGAGAATATGTGACTTTTTATTTACTGTTATTTGATTTCGTGCACAATTCAGAATAATATTTAGTTCTATAAGTTCACAAACAAGGTGGTTTGGATCATCAACAACGTAGTAAATGTTTAACAGTACATAATTATTGTTGTTAGTTCAATCAGTACATACTCGTAGTTATTACGAGGGTCGTCAGTGAAGCATTACTGGTTATATAGGAAGCGCTGAACTCGCTTCTCGAAGCGCCCTGTCGTAGCACTGTGGGAAAACCACAATAGGAGACACACGGCAAAAAAGTGTCAAGTCAACGTCGATAGAAACGAAGCAGCCCCTCTGAATCTGAATAAAAAATTATGTTGGTCACTTTAATTTGTAGCTTTTGTACATCATGTAATATTAAAAAATTTTAAACATTTTAAGTAATTCTTTCCCTCATCGTATTCATTTAATTTACAACTGTGACATTATAAAATACTATGACTTGGCAACTGCTATTGCCATTTACCATTTGATTCAACATAATGCTTGACAAAGGCTAAACTTAACTTCCTCGATAACATTAATTGTTAAGTTATATTTGCGTTTATGCTTCATTACAATTGTCAGTGCTCATTAATAAACAAGAAGTTTTTTATAGCATTTCATTAGACAATTTCATAATTATTTTCATTACAAGCATCGTAATTAATTTTCATCGAGATATGAATAACAAATTATTTTATTGCCAGTGTCACCGCCACTCGGTCTAATTAAGAGGCAATAAAGTGTCTTTCCCATAGCATCGCGGCCATCTCGTCTACATCACAAGTTAATGTTCCCGTCGCTCAATTAGATGCTCACATCGCACAAATAGGGGAGACCGGGGGCAAAAGTACCACGGGGCAATAGTAACGTTGGTGATATTTTGGTTGGCAAGCAACGCTGAAGAGTGTGCGGCCACGGGGGCATAGGCCGTAACGTGCTCGGGTAGGCTAACCTCTGAGCAATGTGCTCCGAGCAGCGTGGACGTGTGTAATTGACTATTGCCGTTTGGACAGCCCCGAAGTAATTTTTCGTACTTTGAAAAATCAGTTATTACTCTTTAATTTACAAAGTATAAGTAAATTAACAACAAATATTAGAATCTATATATATTACACAATACAAACCTTATCGCAAAAGTAAAATAGTGTTCAGAGTTTCTGATTTATTTTTGTTTTTGAATAAAACAGTCTTCAGGAACAATTGTACCATTTTTTTCGGGGTCAATAATAACGTTACTATTGACCCCTTGCTACAAATGACCCCGAGGTGAAAATAATTGTTTTACCTAATTTATATGTTTTGAGCCATTAAGAAATCTTTAGTATTTTCATGCTACTTAGTGGACACCTGTAGCTTCACTCGCGTGAATTAGAAAATGCGGTTTTCGAAAAGTTTCGTTTACACATATAATATCTTAGTTGCTATCCTCTTCGTGGGAAAACCTCTACCCAGTGACACCTAACCTTAACCCGAATAAAATTATATATCAATAAATCTTCACGTGATGGCTGGGCAATCATAACGTCATTTCTATCTAGTCGGAACTTTATCCTTTTTTTGTTTTTCTAATATCATTGTGCCGTCACCTCTTCAACGCGTTCTAGGTTGAAAATACAAAAACGCTTAATTTGTATTGAAGATCAAATATTAAACATAATATTTTATTAAATCTTAATAAGTGATCTTTATTAATAATTAAAGTGTCATCAATCGCAAATCTAGGACAAAAACATTTGTCCGGAAGTGCATTTTGGAAATTTTAAATATCTACATTTATTTGCCTATTTTCTTTTATTTTTACACTAACAATTGCCCGCACATGGAAATTCATCCATTCCTTCTTTGGGCTGGAGCACTGACTACTCAAGTGGATCCCCTTAACCGGATTTAGAGATGGGCTGTTCGTATTGTTGGTTCGTGTGGTGCTTGTAATCTTTTTGTTCTCAGAAATATGACAGGGGTTAAATGTAACAGGGGGTTGTTAGTAACACACACGTTTTCATACAAATTTGTTGTTGTTGATTATTGTTGAATTCATCAAAGAAATATACGATTTAAATGTTATTTAATGACGTAGTGCTTATAATTTGTCTAAAATTGTAATTTTAGACATTAATATATTCGCTTTTGATCAGTTATAAAGAGAAGTGTATACTTTTTTGTTTCGAAGCGGCTTGAAGAAGTAAAAGAATTTATTTTAGTTACCAATTAAAAGACTGATTGTATTTAAGATTATGATTATTTTTAAAATTAAAATATGGCTAAATTCATTAACATTGTCATTTTATTGTTCATCAAAACAATGTTACAAACAACCCCGCACTATGGGTCAATTGTAACACTCGACACTCGTTTTTAAAAGTGGGATTGCAACATAATTACGATTAGTACTTTAACGTTGACTACACAAGTTGGTAGACACTTAAACTAAGTTTCTTGGAGAATAACAGGATTTTGTTCGATATCAACAGTTTTGGCACAATCGGCCACGAACTAAAAACTGTTACTTTTGCCCCCGGTCTCCCCTACCCTTGTTGCTATGGAGGTGTTCTTGTTGGTGGAACCTGGAGTCACTGGATATCGATCGGTCCCTCTGTGTGTTTTTCGACTATTATTTATTTACTTTAGTCTCTTTATTATTGTAAGAAGAACTATGTACTTTCAGTGTTGTTATTTTTGTAACTTTTGTTGTTACTTTTAGGTTTCTAAGTCTGCTATTGGTTTCCCTTTCCACGTCTACCTGGCAGAGTTACCTTTCCCAGCTCCAGTGATGTTTATAGGGCACGCTCTCAAAATGTGACGTCTCATTAGGTCGTGGCGAGACGGTTATCAGCCGATCACGAGTCACGGAACTGGGAGCACGATTCTAATATTAAGATTCACATTCCGTGGATTGGGTTTTATTAGAAAGTAGAAAGACTTGACTGCGATAGGTGCTTAATGGCAGCTTCTTTACAAGCTGCTTGTTGGTCGTCGTCGATACTACACAACATTATTTGTCGCCTTGTAATACCTGTGTAGTTAGAGAAATTTTGTCTTGAATTACTAGTCAAAGCTTTTTTCAAGTTTGTTCAAATTTATTTTACATAACATGATTTAATGGTGTACCAATATCCTACCTGATGGAAACATAGTATATTGATACTAACTTTATTTTTTACAATGTAGTAGACAATATCGCTTCGGGTAACAGTTCCATTGCAACATCAAGTATATGTATAGGTAGTACACAAAAATACAGACCACAGCATGTACGAGTACAATTCCATGACTCCGCGGGAGTACCTACACTTTGTTTTTGTAAAAATAAATAAACCATGTCAAAGTTAAGTTGTAAATGAGATTTGAGCTTTGAGTTAGAGCATCAAAAATACACCAAAATTGAACAAAAAGTTTTGATGCAATTTCACGGTCAGTGATTCAGGACATTAGCGGAGTTCAATTTATCACAATTTGACTGAGCTGTAATGTATGAAAAGCGTTAAGGCGAAGTCAAACTTCTCTTTTAGAAGAGAATTATACTAAGCGGAGTTATCGCATATATCCAAATAACTCGAAAGATAGGTATGTAATGTATGCCATATAAGTAAGCTCGAGTAGTAAAACAAACATATCAAATTGTTTACGAGTAGTCCGAACGACGGCACGTACCTACATACACCCACTACATATAAATATATTCCAATGTGCTGTGCATCTCTTCACATGTTTACTTGGAAATTCATGTGCCTTTTTATTGCGGTCTACGTCTGGGACTTTAGGTACATACATTTTAATATCTCAACAGAGAAAAGAAATTGTAAAAGATATTGAGTAAAAGAAGTTTTCAGTGATCGGCAAGAATTAGTCGTAGGTACTAGATGTAGATTCTAGATACAACGTGATTGACATGCAGGCGGTAGTGCTACAGTGCCCACTTGCTTTTGGGTGCAGTTTTCGATACAATTATAACAGCACAACTAGAACAATGTTACCAGCCGGAACTAGAAAACTAGATTCTGTAAGGTGCACTAAGTTACAAAACTACAAATACGCTTTTATTACCCAAAGCAATGCTGTGCTGTCTTACGTTCCTTTGTCACTTAAGCTTGCTTGCAAGATTTGACCTATAAAAACTTACCTAGAAACAAATCGAAGTGTTTAGAAACAAACACCAATTACATTTTCAATCATGCAAGCTACTCTTTACTGCATGTGCTCAAAACATCTCCGTGGAAGATGTAAATCAAAATGCTGACTAATTTCGCTTCACAATGGCAGCGTTAATCCAAACCATATCGCACGATGTCCGTTTAGTGTCGGACACAGTTTTGCTGAACCGCAAATCATTCTGACAAACAACATCGTAAAGCAACTCACAGAAATATAACTCGTCTAGCTGACGATCGCTGGAGTAGTTCAAGAGACTGGCCGCATTAGTAACTTGGTAAAGTTTTTTTACTAATTTGGGGCAATGTACGGTTGCTTTTGAATTTTGACAATATTATATCTTGAGTTTGATGGGCATCGTTTAATATTAAATTATGGGGTTGTGATTCTTTCTATTCCTTATGAAGTATTTGGCAAAGGAGATAACGTTGTGAATGTAATTTGAAATACTTATCAATATTTTTATAGAACCCAGAAAAAATATTTAAGAATTAATTTTCCTCACATGAGTTTTGTTTACGTTTTTCACTTATAGAGAAACAGCTCCTTAATATTAGTTCTACATTCAACACTAAACAGAACTATGACGACGCTGAATCAAGAAAACTTGAAAACTCACGCGGACATAGCTTTGCTTTATTAGAGCAATCTAACGACCGACGATTATCTTATATGGTAATCTGATGTTGAGATTCACGTTTATCAAATCGAGTACACCTGTTATTAGTAACTTTATCTTTATCTTCATTACACATATGGTAATTAACTTATGTTTACCGTACTTATTACGATGGTCAGAACTGTATTTTGAAAGACATTTTAGCAACTTGAAATTGCAACATGAAATTGGAACTTTCGTTCGATTCGCCTGCTCCTTATCCTCTCATGCCATTCTACACTTTTACTGTATATCGCTTGTATCGCGGATGATACAACGAGCACAAGAATCAACTGGCAAAGCGAGTGATCGCAATTCGCAATAAAACGGTCTAAGTGAGGACTTAGCGAGGCCCCTGCCGCATGCGGCATGACCACAGGCATGACATCATAGATTCCTCAGCCTCGCCGCGAACGCCCACGCTCCCCGCTTTACTTGAAGTCAACAAAACATGTATCAACTTTATTATTCTCTCGAAAGGATCAATATTGAATAATGTATAATATCTAAAAGCAATTGGCACGACTTGCTTGGCTGAAGGTTCTAATGTTGGCTTAGCGACCAAAATATCTTTATTCTGCGGAATTGATATAATATTTGTCGTTCAAGTAATTTCTGTGAAGTGGATGACTGTATATTCTCATGGTTGCATCTGTTTTAATGTTTCGATTTAATTTTATGATACGATGAGATCATCCCAGAAACTTAAACCGTTATAACATTAACATTTTGTCGTTTCCAGTTTTGGCAAAAATTGGTTTCATTTCGAGTAATTTTAACAGTATTATAGTCCCTGCTATAGATTATTCCGCTGTAGATTATTATGCTATAGACTTTAGATAATATTTTTTTTACTTATGATGCTGCGTAAATATTTATTTATTTCACTCTAAAGATGATAAACATTGTCAGATTTATGTTTATTACTAATTGGTATCAATTGATCATATATAACTATCATGAAACGTATTCATTACAAGCATGCCGGTAGCAGGCTCCATGCTAGCGACGGTGGCAGCTACCGCGGGCAGGTAACAGTAGCTGGTCCATTTAAGAAATCGACATCCAGTGCCACTGGATACGTCTGAAGAGAGCGAAAGTGGCAACCGTAGACGAACCATGCGTGTTCATGGTTGATTCCACGTGCGCACCCACCGTTACGTTTGCCACCGGACAGTAATGCCACTTTCATTCCTCCAGCTACCTTTCACACTTCGCAAGTCGCAACCACTTGCCCGAAAACGTCGTTATGTGTCTTAAACGGTTATATGTAATTATAACTACATAATTCCAGTTTGTTTGACAGCATGATGTGTGCAAGTATTTGCGTTCTGGATTTTATCTCGCAAGATAAAACGCAAATCTTATAACTGTAAGGTTAATTATTGTTTTTATTCTTATATTCTTTTTACTTTGTAATATTTCTTACTTTCGATTCCGTTTAGTTCAATTGCGACCGCCGACAACACAAATGAATTAAGTGAATGAACCTTCAGCCAGTCAAGTCGTTCTGAATTTACACGATGACCAACGATTAATTTCGCAAACATAGTTCTTGAAACTCTTCTTGACTTTAACTTTAACTTTCTTGACTTGCATGCATTTATAGAATTCGTCTACCAGCCGGACCCGTAAAATATAATATTTCATATCCATAGCAAACTGACTGTGCCTGTGCAGTCGAATACAGTTTTTTTATCTGTTTATGAAACGATTGTAATATCTCCTCACAGGTCACTGGCTTCTAGTTTTTACATCAACGGAGTAGATAATTAATCGTTTTTAATTATTGAGTTTCCTTGTAAGTGCATCTATCTTGTATTGTATGTGTATATATTACAAAAACTAATTTCAGACTGTCCTGTTGAGCTTCTTTACTAGGAATACTGTAGTATGTAAACAATTCAGTCACGTACCTACTATAAAAGAATGTTTCTCTTCAGTCTCTACAGCGACTGCAAAAACTTTAACAATGGTTTTTTTCCCCAGGTCTTTCTGAATGTGACTATGTACAATGCATATTTTCTGCGACTGCAAAATATTTGGAGACTTTAAACTGTTACTTATTATTATTTGTTTTACCGTTATTATTAGAGATTTTTAACATGGAATCTAAATTGAAAACATTTTTCAAGAGTATTCGCATGGTAGTCATGTCATTGGAGTATTATTATCGGTTTATTGACTATTCTTTTGTGATTGTTTATATAGTCCTTTCATGTGTATCCTTTGTCAACATTCAAGTATAGATTTCGTCTGGAGTATATTTACGGACGCCGTCATCACTTCCTCATAGCTTTATGCTATTCCTATCCTGGATGTCGGCCAGTCCCGAACCAGGTCGATGTTTCCAGAAGTCATGTTGACATGAAGGTTTATTAATTGCTCAAATGCTGATCTATACATTTATTAATTGTTCTATACACTTTTAGAAAAACTTTACCTGTTCCGTTTGTCAGCTTTGTTTCTACTTCTATTTTTATTGTGTCCTGCGTTCAATTTGTAGTCTGAAGATTGTTAATGTTTAGTGATATTTAAATATCTAACTATACTTACATTCACTGTTTAAGTTGAGTCTCATTTCATTCGATCTAATTAATTTAACGTTGGTTTGTTGTTACATGCAAAGTGATTGTATTCTTCAACTACTTAAAAAGAGTTATTACTTGAGTTGCAGTAATTATTTGTGTGGTGGGCTGCATCATATTTTTTGCTTCCTCGTAGCGATGCTTCAAAGAATTTCCCACACTAAAATGATTAGTTAATGTTTCGCTTCAATGAAACGAATTCGTAACGATTGGGATAGCGGACTAGCGGTCGATTCGCAGAGCTCTAAAATATTTACAATAGGTAAATGAAGTTGAATGAATCGAACGCGGATGTGTTGGTCTCCTGAGCTTTTAGGTGAACTACTTTGCGCTATTGTGTCTGCCATACCGTTATCATGAAATTTTTGAAATGCTTCACTGTAACTGTGGACTAAGTCCTAAATGAACATGTTAATTAAAATTTGTAAGGCTGCATCCAGCATTCACGAAGTAGGTAGGTATCACCAACTGTAACGACATAATGTAGATGTGAGTCAGGAGGTTGTGTGAAATCTCCAGTTTACCAATTCCTTATCTTAATGAGAGTATTGTTTTACCGCCTGAACATTGCAATGGTTCCGGATCATTACCATTTACCACGCGGCTCCACCACACGGATCGACCGTCAATGACCAGCCATACTTTTTTACTACGAGTATCTTCATACCGCAGGCTTGCGGCTCAGTGAGAGCGGTGATTTTAATGCTAGCTGTCCTTGTTTATTTTGTTGTAGTTAGAGTTTACTGTGGACGTATGCCTGAGATACCTACACTTAAATATAAAAGATATATAAGGCTTCCACCATTACGTCTCGTGCCTAGAACTAGATAGATACAAAATGATTTAAATTAAATCGGGAGCGTTTAGCCGGAAATTGATTAAGAATTTTTAAATTCTTTGCATGCCGTGGTAACCTTTAATTACGGCAACATTTTATTCTTAAAATATTTGTCTCATGTATTTTTGTATACTTAATGTGTGTCTTGTTGGTTATCCATAAATAAATAAAATAAATTGATAGCACGTAAATCAGATAATTTTTGATGCTATTAATTTTATCTATAGCTTTTCTTGGATGTTTGCCTTATAATTTTTATAGCATCGCAAATTTTATTTTATATCGTATGTCATAAGATACTTTTGTAATAAATAAAATTGAGTTTAATCTATAGTCATACCTTTGTCGACAGAGCTATCCTATGAGTCAGTAGTTTTTTGCCAATAGTTGATAATAATCTTTATACTACTGCATATTAAATGATTACTTTGTATCTTAATTACGTTTTGATCTCTATTGATATATCTATTATCTGTAATTTTTTGAATGAGAGAATGTGACAGGCATTTTTGAATTTTTTGCTTTGTCACCCAATAATTATCGTAGAATAAGACTTTGGACTTTGTTAATAGTGTTTAGGTACTCTGTGGTTAATAGATTATGGTATGGCGTAGAAAATAACCTGCTGGTATTGTGAGGTACAACTGTGGGTACAACACAGTCATTCAGCCTTTTCGAATCAGTTCTACTTATAACTCAAGCTGGATGGTCAGATTGGTCAGGATGAGGATATGTGACGGTTGCCGCTAATATTAAAATCATTTCAACGATTTTTTTTAATTTGAGACTATTGTGGAATAGATGTATGGAAAGATTGTTATGTACGTATAATTAGAATATTATTAATATTATAATTACATGGTATTTTGAGATACTCTAATTATGGTTGACAGGTGCGTTTCTTTTGCAATTATTTAATGCCCCAAAACAAATTGTTCCACCAACTAATATTTCGTTAAACTTGTTGGCAGATATCAGACATCGTGGTGGGCCAGGAGCCGAACATGACGGCGCGGGAGGCGCTGCTGAGCTGGGCGCGGCGCTCCACGGCCAAGTACCCCGGCGTGAGGGTCGCAGACTTCACCTCCTCCTGGAGGGACGGGCTCGCCTTCAACGCTCTCATCCACAGGAACCGCCCTGATCTGATAGACTGGCGTAATATCAGGTATGGCCGATCTACTTACTTGCACTCATAGTTAATCATACTTTAGATAACTTGACATATTTCAAGGATATTTCTCGAATCGTATCCATTTGCTCTTTGTTTATGCCTTTGTTTTGCCCATGCGCACTACAACATGGATAGGTACGGGTCTCTCCTCATATCTGAGCAACTGC
Organism: Thymelicus lineola; assembly: GCA_963932265.1. Classification (NCBI taxonomy): domain Eukaryota; kingdom Metazoa; phylum Arthropoda; class Insecta; order Lepidoptera; family Hesperiidae; genus Thymelicus; species Thymelicus lineola. The sequence continues at coordinate 11,427,266 of OZ010705.1, read as the reverse complement.
ATACCAACTACAACATTCCCAAGCAATTGATTAGGAAAGGGATTACGCGATGCATTATTACCTGAACAGTTCATAGCATCCGTGAAACAAGGCTTCATTAATCTATTATAATCATATTGTAATTTGTTCGCATGTTGTTGCTTCTTCATTTATACTTCTAATGTTTTTGCTAATGACTTCATTATCATCGATATATTATGTTTTGCATGTTACCTATGCTTTCTCATGGACGTAGCACATTTTAAAGATGTCTGACGACCTCGTAGTATCGTAGATTACTTGATAATGATCATAGCTGTAGACTACTGTAGAGGTTAGGTATAATAACCTGTTAAGGTACATGATCGACACCCGGCCGCCACAATTATCGCCTCTGTATGAGTTCTGCTTTCATGAATAAAATATTTTGTGAGTTGATTTGATTTCAGTTTATTCTCATGTATTGTTTGCCTGTTTGTAATTGTGTATGTCCATGGTCATGACTGAATTATTACTAATGTTGGTGAGTGTGTGAACGTCATTATGATTTGTTGTTTGTTTGTCCAGATCAAGGCAAGTTCGTGAACGGTTGGAGACGGCGTTCCACGTGGTGGAGAAAGAATACGGAGTCACCAGGCTACTAGACCCTGAAGGTGAGTTCATATCGCGCAATAAAAATTCTAGGCTAGCCACTTTTGATGATATTTGATGAGAGATTCAGGATTAAATTGGAGCTTTGTTTTTATACCCACTTCACTCACTGTAGATCAATTAAGATTGACAACTCGTATTAGTACCCGCGCTGATAATTCGACGCAGGAGTGTAGATTTTAATCTTCTTGTTAAAATGTTATTGCCTTAATTTGACCCACTAGACACTAGACTTGCACAGTGCACACACCTATTTTGAAGATGCACGGCACGGCGTGACATACAGAATATCCTGTTTAAGAAATTCGTGTGTTGCGTATGTCGACACACATACAAACACGCTATGATCGTCAGTGCAACACTTATTTTGATCAGTATCCCAGTATTCAGCTGTGAACTAAATTCTGCAAGTGGGCCGAGACGAGGGTTGAGTCAGGTTAAGTTCTCGCGTCTGTATAGCCAAAAGCTTTGTGCACTTATAACTTGTGATGACGACATATTTGCGGCGAGATATTTTGGTTCGGATGACTCTTACGTGGATTGACCTCAATGTTATGTAGAAGTTAGTGTAGTAGACAGAATATGGTAGCAAGTAGATCTTTGTACATAAGTATGGTCAGTGTAAAATATGATTGGACTGTAACAACCACATGATCTATCATGAGTTATTGCGTGTGTGAGTGGGTGTGCGTGTGTGTGTGTGTGTGTGTGTATACCGGGTGTAATCGTTAAGTGTGCACAGGCGATTATTCTGTAACTATTACAGATATTAAAAAACTTTAAACTGATATCGAAAGCACTTTACCTAATGAGTAAAATGACAATAATAACTTATTAAAAATAAAACGAGAAATATCCAAAAATTTTACATTAAACACTCCCATACATTTAGTATGAGATAATAGAAAGGTTTTACTTTCCTTATTTTAAGTGGAATAGTAACTACTCATTTTACCCTTATTTTATAATCTACTACACCATCTATTTTATAATCTAATACACCAAAGAGTATCTTTCTTTTTGTTTTTATTTAGTATGTTGTTTTTCAGCCAGTTCAAATCAATACGATACTGAAATAAGGTTTATTATTAATTTGCAGTGGTAAGATAATTAATCTATACGTGTATCTCTTAAAATTCATCAATATCATATCATACATAATTATAAAATAAGGGTAAAATGAGTAGGTACTATTCCACTTAAAATAAGGAAAGTAAAACCTTTCTTCTATCTCATACTAAATGTATGGGAGTGTTTAATGTAAAATTTTTGGATGTTTCTCGTTTTATTTTTAATAAGTTATTATTGTCATTTTACTCATTAGGTAAAGTGCTTTCGATATCAGTTTAAAGGTTTTTGATATCTGTAATAGTTACAGAATAATCGCCTGTGCACACTTAACGATTACACCCGGTATACCACAGACATGTATAATCCACAGACATATATAATACAGACATGTATATAATGTAGTGTATAATCCTTTTCAACTAAATCTGCAGTTGGGCGTAATGTTGGTAGCATTGAAAAAATTAAAATTTTATATTAAATGTTTATATTATCTCGTAATATATTATTATATTGTCCATTACCTTTGATAAACTTGAAAACAACGTTATTATTAAGTCCATAAAATGATTTTTGAGATATAGAAGACACTTATTTAAATGCAATTGTGAGATATTAGACAAAGAAATACTTAGCAAGTTGAGATCAGACCACTGTGGGCAAAAAATAGCGGTACGTAACAGCCACGATAATAAGAAAAAAATAATAAAATATAGACCCGTGACAAAGAGAAAAATATCACTTTTTAAAGAAAAAATTCAAACAAAATTGCGTAAATCAGTGTATTCTTAAAATGGTCATCCTATTAATCTTTACAATACATTGTCTAAAAATATTAATGACGAGTTTAATCGAATATTTCAATTCAGATACATGGAAGAAAGTAAAAATAGTAAATTTAGCGACTGGGCTACTGTAGGTATTTTTAAAAGTAGAAACAAATTATACGAGCTTTATGACGAAAAACAATATAATTTTTCTCCCTCATTTCAGGAATACGTAAGAAATTACTCGAAAATTTTCAAAATCATCTGTACTCAAGCAAAGTCAATGTACATAAAGGATAAAATAGTTAATTCGGATAATAAAATAAAAACCACCTGGGATATCATTAAAAATGAAACCGGCAACTCTAAATCTTGTGACTTTAGTTATGAAATAATGATTAATGGAATCAAAATCACTTCTGATAAAGAAGTGGCAAGCGTTTTTGAAGAGTTCTTCCGCAACATTCCCGTTAAATTAACTAGTACACTATCCTCTTCTTCAACAGAAGCATTTTATCTATTAAGAGATAATGTTAAGGAATGCAATGTGGTATTTGACTTTAAGCACATTACAATCAGGGACATAATTAAAGTTTTCCAGTCTCTGAAAGTAAAAAGTACGGGTGATCTCTGGGGTATTTCAGTAAAAATAATTCGTCACATAATAGATATTATAGCTCCTTGTTTAGTTGTAGTTTTTAATAAATGCGATCTTGGTGTATTTCCAGATCTAATGAAATGCAGTAAAGTTATACCATTATTTAAAACAGGTGAAAAAACGGATATTAATAATTATAGGCCAATTTCTATATTACCAACACTCAGTAAGATCTTCGAAAAGATCATACTGAATCAAATGCTAACCCACTTCAACAATAATAATTTATTACATCCGGAGCAATACGGTTTTACTAAAGGTCGTAGTACAACAGATGCCGGAGCCAGGCTCTTAAAGCATATATATGAAGCATGGGAGTCGTCGCAAAATGCTATAGGTGTATTTTGTGATTTATCAAAGGCGTTTGATTGTGTTGAGCACGATACATTAATATCTAAACTTAGTCACTATGGCGTGAAAAACAAGGCCCTTAGCTTGCTCGCATCTTATTTAAGTAATAGGATACTAAAGGTTAATATAAACGATGAAAAGTCATCAGGGTCACCTACTGCGATGGGTGTTCCGCAAGGCTCGATCTTGGGCCCTTTTCTTTTCCTGGTGTATATAAATGACTTACCACATTATGTTAAAAACCATGCGAACATTGTGCTGTTTGCAGATGATACATCATTAATATTTAAGACTGATAGGAATAAAAATAATTTTGACGATGTTAATAGTGCTCTGTCGCATGTCTCACATTGGTTCACTATAAATAATTTACTTTTAAATGCAAAGAAAACCAAATGCTTAGAATTCGTGTTGCCAAATGTAAAAAAAGTAAATAAATCTCTTAAATTAAATAATGAAACATTAAATATAGAGGAATCCACGGTTTTTTTAGGGGTGACCTTGGACAGTAAACTGCAATGGGGCCCGCACATAGCATCTCTCACAACTAAACTTGCTAGGGCTGCTTATGCTGTTAGAAAAATAAGGCAGGTCACTGACGTCGACACTGCTCGGCTTGTTTATTTTGCATATTTCCATAGTGTTATGTCTTATGGCATTTTACTGTGGGGCAAAGCAGCCGGTATAGAACAAATTTTTGTATTACAGAAAAGAGCCATTAGAGCTATTTATAAACTAAAATCAAGGGAGTCCTTGCGTGTCAAATTTAAACAAATAGGTATACTTACAGTAGCTTCCCAATATATTTATAATAATTTAGTGTTTATACGGAATAACATAACTGCATATAAACAAAATTGTGATTTTTCAAATCGTCAAACAAGAAGGATGCATCAATTGGCTACCTCTTCGTACCGTCTTTCTAAAGTGCAACGTTCTTTTATGGGACTAGGTATAAAATTTTATAATAAAGTCCCAAAACAAATACATGACTTACCGGTGCAATCTTTTAAGAAACGTGTAAAGGCTCAGCTCTTAGGCAAGGGCTACTATAGCATAAATGAATATTTAAATGACAAGGATGCTTGGAAATGACTAGCTAGGCAACCAGTTCTGCACAGGTTAAAGAATACCTATTTTTGTAATAGATATAAGTTTTATTTTTAAAAGATGTGCTGAGGAGTTTCTTTACGGCTTTTCTTCTCCTCCATGACAAAGCACCTTTCCGAAAAGCTGGTAGATTAAAAAAATGACGTGCATAAGAGTATCAGTGATACCTACATGAATAAAGATTATTTCATTTCATTTCATTTCAATGCTACCAGCATTACTCCCAACTACAGATTTAGTTGAAAGGCACTGTATATAGTGTGCATAGTCATAAAAATCTACAAAATTGTTCTAATTGCTACTGACCAGCCGGTGCCAATCTAACGTAGGCCATTGGATGTCAATATCTGTTCTCTAGCACACATCTTCGGCGCTTTGCATCTATTATAGACGTCAAATAGTTGTCGTCGGTCCGCGTCCGTCCGTCCGTCCGTCACGCATGGGGTGCCGACACGAATGTGCACTCTCGACTCTCCACGTGCTGGTTGTCGTGGCGGACGGACACAGCTATAGTGGACAGCAAACAGACAGATTATCAGTATAATTAGTTGAGCGTCATTGATACTATAAAGTAACGGCACGTTGACTCAACCATCGAAACTTAATGTTTTCCTGAAATTAAATGTCATAGTTTGATTATTTAGATTTATTTTTACTATTTAACTACACCCTAAATTAATTTGGTTTATCGAAGTATTTGTATCCGACAATTAACTCCTTAAAATGATATAAACATTTCTCAAACTTTCATGGCATCATCTTCGTGTACGTACACGACTTATAGATGTGTAACGCGGAATCCAAAAGTGTTCAAGTGTTCTCCATCGAGATATACATTCTTCAGGTTTTGAAACCTTCATTTATTTGGTCACAAGGGTGGGCTCCCTAGACTCTTATTACATAATCTTAGGAAGTATCCCGAAGATATTGGTAAATAGGGCATTAATTATTTTGAAACATTAATCTGATACAGTGTGATTTAATTTAATGTGGGCGATTCAATTAGGTACCTTTGTTACAATGCAACTAATGCCACGACATTGATGGCATCGTTAATGGTAGCAATTAGTCACCTGTCACCGGCCGCCTCTCGTGCAGGTCCCATTCAATCCGATCGCTTGATCTGTTTATGAGCCATTGTTCGCGCTGAGCCGTATTTCAATATAGTGCTGTGACGTCATCGGCGTGATGTTCCCATCAATTGATTAGATGATATCAATTGATTACCAAATTAATTGATGGGTGACAAGTGAAGTTGACATTTGTATCTGATCGAAATGTTAAGTAGATAAAATAGTTAAGTTTCACTGTCATGGTGTTAAAAATGTAACCAATTTTAATTTAAGGTGGTGTCAACCATTAGGAGAGGATTAATCAATCAATCATTACATAGATGTAATTACATCGAAGTTACAAACTTTTCTTTTGACAAAATACGAGATATTTTTAAAGCATCAAAAATATAATATTTGAGTAATATAAAAACAATGCAGTATGAATGGCAACAAAGCAGACTGGCAAGGCAAGAGGTCAGAGTGAGCAGTGAGCAAGTTGTGACGCGACTGAAGCGGTCGTTACGCCCGTGTTCTTTTGTTTAAAATTTCAGCCGAGATGTAATCACGGGTTTACGGTAGCTTGATTTTAGTGCTAATAAAGTTTGTAAAATTATAATATTGTTTCATAAGCATCGAGTAACTCGAGTAGGCGTTTAAAAAATGATACAGGACCTAAATATTTCAGAGTCAAAAACAAAAGTAACCCGTACCCTTTTATATACGAGTATTTAACGCTTTCTATAATTTTGGATCTCAATCAGGTGTTTTCACAAGTTAGGAATACTTTTACTTCTCCACAAAGTCATACGTATTCACTTAGTTATAATGCAACTAGCGATCCGCTCCGGATAGCACGAGCATTAATAAAATAAAAAAAACAGTTGATCCTATTGCTTCTAAACTTGAAGGGATCTCCAGCAGGGCTAATCTAAATATTGCTTGATTTCATCAAATTCGGTCTAGCCGTTTCTGAGTCCATTAGGAACATACATACACGCGTAGATACGCTATGCCTATACCGATTTCACCTGCATTATAACTTGACGTGTTGATTATTACTATAATCAGTAAATGTAACCATCATTTGTCTGTAGACGTGGACACGCATGAGCCTGACGAGAAGTCCCTGATCACGTACATCTCGTCGCTGTACGAGACGTTCCCCGAGCCGCCGGCGGTGCACCCGCTGTTCGACGCGGAGTCGCAGCGCCGCGCCGCCGCCTACACCGAGCAGGCCGCTGCGCACCGCGCCTGGCTGCACGAGAACTGCTCACTCATGCAGGTTCGTTCCTTGTGGTGCTACTCATTTCGGGGGGATCTGGGAGTATTGTGGTGGATGAGAATACTGACACTTATCCCATGATTGATGGTAGGTTTTCGCACAATATAGCCCCCAACCGCTAATTTTGTACGCCTTTGGTCAACTGAAAAAAAATCTGACTGCCTTTGCGTCTGAAAATTGATTTTCCATCCCCTTGGGCTAATAAATCCGATTTTTCTCAGACTGGGCGAGAAGATATATACAAGACGAAGCAACAACAATACCCAAATCTCATTTGGCATAAATTAGACGTCTATTGTATTGTATGTAAAGATGTTAAGAATTTTTCATTACGATGCCGATCATGTTGCAGATTTGAGCAACAATTGTTTGCTCTGTATGTAGTAGCTAAAGTTAACTTGTGTGTGTTGTGTTTGTGTGCGCAGGACCGTGCTTTCCCGTCAACTTTGATCGAGATGAAAAAGCTGCTCAGCGAGAGCACGCGGTTCCGCAACGAGGAGGTGCCGCTGCGCCAGCGGGAGAAGGTCAAGCTCTTCCACCAGTACATGGAGCTTGAGGTAATTACACTTGTATAGCTCACTTCTACTTTTAGAACACGCTTTTCTTATTTGTCAACTCACGGTGTCCGAACAATAATAGTGTATTGGATTACTGCTACTGTATACCGCTGGAATAAAATTGTAGAACTTAACGGAATGACACCGGCTTAGTCAAGCATTCCAGCACTGATGTAAGATGAAAATAGCAGAAATTGCAAACTTTAATAAACTACTTTTTTCTTTCGCAATTTGCTGCGAACATTAGTTTTCCTAAATCACCATAGATTCGGTTAAATAATCATCATAGATTAGGTCAAGTTCATTCGATTAGGTATTTTTAAACGTGTACATTTAACGAGGGCACAGAGAGCTCATAATTTTCGTTGATATTGCAGAAATATTTCGAATCAGTGGGCGAGTGCGAGGTGGAGACGACGCTGCGGCCCGAGGCGCTGGAGCAGGCGTGGGCGCGGCTGCTGATGGCGCAGCAGGAGCGCGAGCGGGACCTGCAGGACGACATCCGCCGCCTCGAGCGACTGCAGCGGCTGGCAGAGAAGCTGCACAGGTACACACTTGTAGCCAACATTGGTGACCAATAGTTGTGGCTAATGCCCCACGCTAATGGTCGCTCCCCGTGGTACTGCTATTCTGCGGTTACAAAATGTTTTAAAACATCCCTCAACACTAACTTGAATGATTATAACACATAAAACATCTTGCATACAGTAAGAATAATAATAATAGTCTTTGCAATTTTCACATCACTGAAATTTTTTATTTAAGACAGTACACAAGCGCAATTTGTCTTTGTATTGTAGGTGCCAGCTTATGCTAACCGTCGTATATATTTTGTCAATGTGTTCTCCAGAGACATAAAACAGACGGAGAGCGGGCTGGAGAGCGTGGAGCGGCACATCGAGAGCGAGGTGCGGCGCGTGGAGCGCGGCGTGCACCCCGCAGAGGCCAAGCTGGCGGCCGAGGGGCTGGAGCAGGAGCTGCGCGCGCTCGAGCACGCCATCCAGGACATGGGGCAGGACGTGCACACCCTGAGGGACGGCCGCTACCCGCAGGCCAACGATCTGCATCGACGGTCAGATTGACCATTTCTTACTATTACTATTACTTTACCATTTACCACAAACTTACCACCAAAAACTTAGAGATAACAGTTATATTGGAACTTAAGTCCATCTGGTAAACTGGATGATAAAAGTGTGCAAATTAATGTACTAAACTTGAGTCAGAAGCCGAAAATTAAACACAAGATTGAGTTAACGGACACATTTAAAATTGTTCCATCTATTGCCACGACACACTTTCAAGTGATTCAACAGGAAAAAGGTTACATATACCAAGTGGAGGCGATACTTCGAAGAGGTACCTGAAGACTGATCACCAATTGGAAAATCATCTTCGACTGTAGGCCCGATTGTAATACTCGTAGGTTGTGAATATATTACTTCGACGAATATTAGGGCGAAGATATTCATCGAAAGTCACGTGATCCGTTTTCAGGTACCTACTCGAAGCGTAGTCTCCAGGTTAGTATAAGCTTCTTGTTCATCAGTGTACAACGGCCGACGCCGTCTGTTATTGGAGCTTGTTGTTCAGCACTCAGCAATGTGTGTACAAGGATGGCGTTGTGTGATCGCAGCGTGCAACAAGTGCACGAGCGCTGGGTGGCGGCGCGGCAGGCGTTCACCGGGCGGCTGGTGCCGCGGCTGCAGGCGGTGCGGCTGCCGGTGCAGCAGACCACGGTCCGCCGCGAGACGCGCACCGTGCTGGAGACGCGCGTGCACGACGCCGACCCGCGCTTCCAGCTGCTGCAGGAGGCCGCCAGGTGGTGCAAGGAGCGCCTGGTATGTTTCTAGTGTAGCTGCTACTTACATCTGCGATCGATATAGATCGATATAGTATAGATCAATTCACATGAACCTGTGATCAAACAACAGTTGTAGATCGTAAATTAACATTATTGAGGTGACCTTGTAATTAAATAAGATAAAAATAATTAATATTTTGTGTTAGATGATGTTACAAATAATATGGCATTTCGATTTCGTCATTATGTGCTAACAGAAGTGGCTTGGGGTATTCTAAATGTATTTAAGGGAAAATCCTCACGAGCCGCAAAAAAAACCCCAGAACCGACACAAAATACGTTTATCTCAACTTTCTTGATCTCTTTTGCATAGATTACGTCAGGGCTTGAAACGACAATCGACAGGTTGTTACAAGGTGTGTGTGATGTTTCAGAAAAAGCTGCAAGAAGCGGACTACGGCTCCGACCTGCCGTCGGTGCAGCACGAGCTGGAGCGACACCAGCGGGAACACAAACAGATCGACCAGTTCCACTCCAAGGTACTACACACCTAGCGCCCTCTACCTCGACCACTTCACGGGACGGTGGTACATTTTGCACGATGTATCTTGTATAACCGATCAACTCTCGTTAAATTATTATACTAAAATACATGCTGAGTTGGTTGTTAAGTTGGTGGAGTTGGTTGTGAAGTTGGTGGAGTTGGTTGAATTTTTATTATGTTATCATTTTATATGCAACTAACGACTCAATTTTCTCCCAAAGTTGATGCAACATTTTACATATTACGTGAGTATGATTCAGTCGGCAACGAGCCGGCTTCTTGCCGCTGTAGACGGTACATAGTGTTGTGTACGTATGTGTGACCGTTTGTAATGCGTGTGCGTGCGTACAGGTGGAGCAGTGCGTGCACGCGCGTGCCAACCTGTCGGGCGAGGAGCTGACGCTGTACGGCCAGCACCTCAGCCAGCTGCAGAAGCTGTACGCCGAGCTGCTCTCCACCAGCACCAAGCGGTAACCACCCACTCACTACCTCGTTACCTCATTCAACACACTATTTTTTTTATAAAAATGTTAGAAAGAGATGGAGAAACTTTTAAGAAAAGATGCTTCGACTAACCTTTTCATAACGTGTTAGTAATAAATCAATATTATTTCACATGGCTACATGCAGATAGTGTCAAAATTTGTAACGGCATTGCACTACGTGTCATACCGTGACATCACGAAATTTTTGCAACGTTTGCATACACAGCGTATACGCTTGCTTATCAGTTCTTTCTCAAGGCATTACTCCTCACCTGGCGGGAGATGTCTGTTTGCTAAACACTTACGGTACCGCTTCTAAACAGAATGTCCGACCTGGACGCGCTCGCGGAGTTCCTGCAGTCAGCCACGGCGGAGCTGAACTGGCTCAACGAGAAGGAGCAGGTGGAGCTCGCGCGCGACTGGGCCGACCCGCACATCAATCTGCCCGCCGTGCAACACTACTACGAGGTAACATACACACACACACACACACACACACACACACACACACACACACACACACACACACGTTCACGTCAATCATCCGTGTACAGTGAGTGCATAAGTTCTCCGTACTATGTGCTGTATGAATTGTCTGTAGATTAACAAGGATAAATTGAAAATATAAAATTTATAGTTTATAATATAATATATGTCTCCAAATCTCTTATCTCACAAGAACCCAAAGAATGAAAGAGTAATTGAATTGCACTAACTGTTAGAGTTGTCAAAATTATTATTTGATCTTGTCGTCTAAAGACTACATTCATGTCATAATGTCCATTCGCAATGAGAGAACGAAACGAACATATTCCACATCTCACTCTGTTTTTTTAAGCCCAAACATTTCGCATCATTGAATTATGAATAACAGGAATGAATGAATGAATGTGTTGGGATGTGTTGCTATCATCGCTTAATTCCCCTCACACACGAGAGTCAAAATACTTAATTGTCCTAGGAAAATAAATATTTCAAATTCTAATGCTACTAACATTCGTTCATTCATTATAAACATTCATTTTTATTCGTTTCTTATTTATAAAAAAATAGGTAAAAAACTTTTAGTATTTTTGACAATAGTATCAGAATTTATGGAATGACTGAATTGCTAGAAATATAGAAATTGAATTTGCATTACATTTATGTTGCATACATTTTAATGAATTCTATTGGTGGTAGGAAACACTTCAACATGTTAATTATGGTCATGCTCAGACATGTTACAGTTTTACCCAATTTTTCCTCTTTAAATAGATTTGTAATACATAATAGAATTAGCTTAGCATTTGTAAATATTAGAATAGGTATTACCTTCATAATTATTGTGTCCTGATTCCACCCTTTACCATTGATTAGACTTCAGAAACCTGTGCTATGCTCACCTTCATTCTCATTAAATAGTTAGGCTAATTAACTTGGCACCTTTAATTCTTTAATTTCTTGTGGTATACACAGTAGGTTTTGTAGCCAAAATACATGGCTAAAATATTGCAAAAAAATATATCGAACCATTGAATAACGTAAGCCTTTTTAAATATTAAATTTTCTGTACTTATTTATAATTGTGTAAATGTGTGTAAACGTTGGTGCCAAGTTAGTAAGGCCCTCCCCTTCCACCACATGCTACGCACGCACGAGCGAGCAGCGACATGTGGCAATGTACTTACGTTTTGTTTCACCCGTTCCGTTCTTTCTGTGCAAGCATTCATTTGGAGACGATAGAGAGGTTTGTTTTCACTACTTAGTTACTTTAATATGACGTTGAGTTGCGAGATTGTTTGACCGCTTGTTTACCATTCTTAGTAGTAGATGTGAGCCTTGTGCGGAGGTAATAAGGTGTGTTTTTGTCCAGCAACTGATGTCGTCGCTGGAGAAGCGCGAGCTGCAGTTCAGCAACGTGATCGACCGCGGGGAGGCGCTCATCGCGCAGCACCACCCCGCCACCAAGACCATCGAGTCCCATCTGCAGGTCAGTCGAATATCGACCGTATGTGTATAGTGAGATGGTAGATTTTTGCGTAAACTTTATAGTATGGTTTGGCTATTGCATGATATCTTTTCCGGAATGAATAGTGATGTGGAATCTCAATACAAAAGTAAGACATAACTATTCGCATGTTTCATACAAACCGTCTGTAGATGTTGTGATGTGTGATTCTCATAGTATGAGTATGTATTAGTATTAGTATAGCTCATACTATATTGTATTACGCGATCTACACTCGGTGTATACCTTACATTACGTAATTACATGAATTTATGTGTGAAAATTTAATGTAAAGGACAAGAATTGTATAAAAATTTCATAGATAATTGAGACGACCTTATCTGCCAAAGGGTTCTACGTTTAGCTCTCAGAAAGGGTTGTATGTATGTATGTAATGTATGTATGTATTTATGTGATAGATAAACATTTGTTCTTGGGTTGTGGATGTTTGATTAAGTTTCTTTTGGGTGGCGCTATAAATGTGTAAGTATATGTTTTGGTAGCGGATTGAAGTAATATAACATAATTGTGTGGCGGCGCAGGTGATGCAGTCGCAGTGGGCGTGGGTGCTGCAGCTGACGCTGTGCCTGGAGACGCACCTCAAGCACACCACGCACTACCACAACTTCTTCGAGCAGGTCAAGGAGGCCGAGAAGTGGATGCAGAAGTCAGTATATACACTACTTTTATTCACTTTTATTATATCACTAGTAACCCGTACTTCTGAAGCAACTCCTTTTTATAGTCATATACAAATCCCCCTGCCAGTACCAGTGATTAGTGCGTTCAAACAAATAAACAAAAACCTTGTCAGCTTTGTGGAGCTTGTGGAGGTCACCAATATGAGGGTGTGCGTGTTCTGATAGACCTGGTAACTAGTATAGTTACGGTGTTCAGGTTTTGTGAGTATGATGGGAACACACGAATGATATGCACGAGATTTGATTTCATACTCTTTTAATTTGTGATTTGTATTTAGTTATATAATGCATTTTTGCGTGTTAAGTAATCTGAATCGAACGTTGCATAAACAGGGGGCAACGACATTTATTTATGCTATTACAATACGGGGAGTATTAAAAAAAAGAAAAAACAATACAATAAAAAATATAAACCATGTAAAAAAATATTTGAAGTTAATTAACAACAGTAAAAAGTAAAATGTAGGTATACAATGCAATACAAAATATGGTGAAATCAATAACATAGTTTTTGTAAAAAAGTAAAATAAGTAAAACATGTAAAATAAAAGGTAATTAAAATTAAGAAAATCGCACTACAGGCTTAACTGTGCGACCTGATTTTGTCACGCGCCGTGGTGTCGAATTCGCGGTAGCGTCATGCAAGTTGTGCTCTCTTGTTTCTGATGACTTGGTACTTTGGTGTTCATTGACTTCGCTTTCTTGCAAAATAAATGCTGGCTTAAGTCGGTCAATGGAAATAACAGCTGATCGATTGTTTAATTGAATTTTGAAGAATTTCGGATGTTTTTCCAATACTTTGTACGGGCCTTCGTATGGCGCGATCAATGGCTTTCTTACAGCGTCTATTCTTACAAAAACGTAGTCGCAAGTATCCATATCTTTGGAAACAAATGTATTTTGTGACGATGTTAATTTCCTGTCTCTGGGTTTTAACTGACTGATAGTGCGCTGTAGTTGTTCCATGAATAAATCGGGAGATGTGATATTTGAACTATGGAAGAATACGCCTGGGATTTTGATGTTACTACCATACACCATTTGAGCAGGGCTTAAACTACAATCTTCTCTGATTGTTGTTCGTAAGCCTAACAGTATAGTAGGCAGCTCGTGAGACCAATCTGCGGACTTCCCACGTGCTATGATAGCGGTCTTCATGACTCGGTGCCATCGTTCCACCATTCCGTTGGACTGCGGGTGGTAACTGGTAGTTCGTATTCTTCTGATACCCATGATTTTAGCCAAGGATGAAAATAGGCACGATTCAAATTGGCGGCCTTGGTCTGTTGTTATTCTAAGTGGACATCCAAATCTTACAATCCAGGATTCATACAGTGCTTTTGCGACTATCGTAGCTGTGACTTCGGGTACTGGAATAGCTTCGGGCCATCTTGTGAAGCGGTCTATTATTGTTATAATGTATCTGTTTTCATTTGATACAGGCAGCGGTCCGACAATGTCTATATGAATATGTTCAAATCGTTGTGATTCCGGGAATGACATCAGAGGTGTTATGTTATGTCGGTGAACTTTTGATTTTTGACATGATAGACATTCTTTGGCCCAAGTACTTGCGTCTTTGTTCATTCCGGGCCAGAAGTAGTGTTTCTGTATCAATTTACGGGTTGTTCGTACTCCGGGATGTGTGACGTCATGTAATGTACTGAATATTTTTTTACGAAATATGTTCGGTACATAAGGACGTAAGTCGCTTGTAGACTCTTCACAATATAATGCTTTGTTGTTTGGTAAACTAATTTTTCTTCACTTCAAGTTGCGTTTTGACAATAAACTGGGTAATTCTGGATCGACTTCTTGTTTTGTGGCTATCTCATTCCAGTCAATGTTGTTAGGACAGTCAATCTGTGATACACGTGACAGGGCGTCCGCTACTGGGTTCTGTGATCCGGGGAGGTGTCTTATGTCGGATGTAAATTGTGCTATGTAATCTAAGTGACGTAATCGTCGTGGTGATATTTTTTCCTTCGAAACGGATTGTTTTTCTTTCGAAGTGTAGCACAGCGGTTTATGATCGGTGTATATAATCAATTCTCGACCTTCGATGTAGTTTTGAAAATGGCAAATTGACATGTAGATTGCCAATAACTCCCTGTCGTAGGTGCTGTAGCCTTGTTGAGTATCAGATAGCGCTTTTGAGAAGAAAGCGATGGGTTTCCACTCGTTATTTACTTTTTGTTGCAGGACTGCTCCGACGCATGTTTGTGATGCGTCTGTCATGATTGATAGAGGCGCGTTGGGCGATGGCGGACAGAGTACAATGGCGTTTTTCAGGCCTTCCTTGCACTGTCTGAATGCCTCCTTGCTTTCATCAGTCCATTCTATAGCGCTGTTGTCCCGTTTCTTTGTTCCTCGCGTGTACATGTTCAATGTAGACTGGTGTTTTGCGGCATGGGGTATGCTGGTACGATAGAAATTCAACATTCCAAGGAAACGCTTTAGGTCGCGGACTGTCTTGGGTAATGGATACTCGTCTATCGCTTGTACTCTTTGCGGGGATGGTGTTATTCCTGCAGTAGTGATTTTGTAACCCAAAAATTCCATTTCTTGAGTGCCAAAAATGCATTTATCCATGTTGACTGTGATACCATGCTTATTCAGTCGCTTAAAAACTTCATCGAGGTGTTCTCGGTGCTCTTCTTCGGATGATGAGGCTATGAGTATATCATCGACGAAACAGAATATGAAATCCAGACCAAACATGATGTCGTTGATGAATCGCATGAAAGTTTGACCGGCATTGCGTAATCCAAATGGCATTCGTGGAAATTCGAATAGACCAAATGGAGTAATCACAGCGGTTTTCTCCACCTCTTCGACGGGGATCTGGTTGTAAGCTCTCTTGATGTCGATGCGAGAAAATATTGTCTTCTTGGGTAGAAGGTATGTGAAATCTAAGAGTCGGGGGATGGGGTAGCGATCAGGCTTAGTTATTGCGTTCAACTTGCGGTAATCGCCACATAATCTTATTGAGCCATCCTTTTTCGTTGTGACGTGGATGGGGCTCGACCAAGCGCTCTTAGATGGGCGGCATATGCCAGTTTCCATCATATGCTCTATTTCTTGCTTGACTCTTTTGTATTTCTCTGCGGAGAGCGGTCGACATTTTGAGTGAACTGGGTGTCCGTCGGTTATGATCTGGTGAACTACGTTGTGTTTTGGTGTCTCTTTAGCACAGAACGGTTTAGTGACGTCGGGATACTTCTCGATGATGTTGTGATATGGTGAATGGATGTTGATGGTCTTGATGCTGGATGTACTGCAGTCGATGAGCTTGCCAGGTGTTAATAATCCCGTAATACCATCAATTAATTTTTGGTTGCGTAAATCCACTAGTAAATTGTGTCTTGTTAGAAAATCAGCGCCCAGTATTGCTTGTTTGACGTCAGCGATGACAAACGTCCATTTGTATGGTCGGCGTAATCCGAGATCCAACTCGAGTAATTTTTCACCGTATGTTTTTATTTCGCTCCCGTTGGCGGCGTATAATTTGTAATCACTCGTTTGGAAAGCCTTTCTAGTTCTTGGTATGACAGAGATGTTGGCTCCCGTGTCTACTAAGAATCGATACCCACTTTTGCGGTCGGTAACGGATAGGCGGCTGGATGGGAATATAGCGCTGACGTCCGCCTCGGTCACCGCTAATGGGAGTTTCCCGACTGTGACTTCCATGCACAAGGTTCTTCACACTTACTGGCTCTCTCTCTGAATCTGGAGTGGTAGTAGCAGTAGATGTTTCTCCGTAGTCGACGCGTTGGGTTAGAACGGCTTCTGTAACCTTGCCTGTAGGATCTTCTTTGTGGACTGGAACGGTTCATTCTCAATTCTGTCACTTCCAAGGACAGCTTGTTTATTTTATCCAGCAGCTCGTTCATTATAAAACTGGATGGGCTGTAGTCTGGTATCCGTGAAGTGATGGATCTTGTTGGCTTCAGTTCTTGATGTACCGTGGTGACGGCGGATGCGGGGCTTGACGACGACACGTAGTATGTTCCACACATTCTGGGTACTTGTTCGTGCGACGTGACTGGCATTGTTGAAAGCTGAAGTTGACGTTGGGTCTGGGCTTGATGTAGACGTCGAAGATGCTGGTAAACGTCGGTGATTCTGATAAACGTCGGGGTTACCAAAATGTGGAGCTTGTGGAGGTCACCAATATGAGGGTGTGCGTGTTCTGATAGACCTGGTAACTAGTATAGTTACGGTGTTCAGGTTTTGTGAGTATGATGGGAACACACGAATGATATGCACGAGATTTGATTTCATACTCTTTTAATTTGTGATTTGTATTTAGTTATATAATGCATTTTTGCGTGTTAAGTAATCTGAATCGAACGTTGCATAAACAGGGGGCAACGACATTTATTTATGCTATTACAGCTTTATTAAATTAGTATAGATTGGAATCAACTATGATAATCCTTCTAGTGTTCATTTGCTACTATAGTATGCTACCTCAGTATAAGGTCGTATCTCTTACCAAAGTCATATCTAGACTTATATGATATTCGTTGTCGTTAAATTGCTCCTGAGACCATATCTTCGTACCTTTTGTAGTAGCATAAATATATGTCGTTGCCCCCTGTTTATGCAACGTTCAATTGAGGTAACTGAACACGCAAAAATGCATTATATTATTAGGTACAAATCACAAATAAAAGGAGTATGAAATCAAATCTCGTGCGCATCATTCGTGTGTTCCTATCATACTCACAAAACCTGAACACCGTAACTATACCAGTTACCAGGTCCATCAGAACACGCACACCCTCATATTGGTGACCTCCACAAGCTCCACACTTTTTTTGAAGATGTGTCCCATGCCGTTTCTCCTCCGCTAAATAACATTGACATTGATAAGTGTATTGCTTAATACTCATATTAAACAAATGAATGAACTTGTAACTGTTGTTCCAGACGCGAGGAGTCGCTGAACAGCACGTTCTCGCAGTCGGAGTTCACGCTGGACGCGGGCGAGCGGCTGCTGAAGGGCATGCAGGAGCTGCGCGAGGAGCTGAACGCGCAGGGCGGGGCGGTGGCGCGGCTGGCGGAGCGCGCGCCCGACGTGCGCCCCGTGCGGCTGCGGCGCGCGCCCATCACGCGCCCGCTGCGCGCAGAGACCGTGTGCGCGTACAAACACGCTAATGTGAGTAGCGCCGTGTGACCGTCGACATGGTCATTACATTATTTATTTAAATATTTCCTTGTTTCTAAATCGTAATTGTGTTTTATACTAGTGTCAAGTGATTATTTTTTAAGCAAACCTTAAAATTTGATAAGACTGTTATCTCGTGTTTCTTTATTTGGTAAAATGTAAAGTACACGAAATTAGTAAAATTTCCGCCGTATTTGGGCGGCTTAGAATACTAACCTCAATCCCACAACGGACGGGTGTCATAAGAGGTGACTAAATCCGGCCTGCTGGTGGTAGGACCCTTTGAGGGATTATATTAGTAATATTGATTTTAATTGTTAACTAATACCATTATTACAATTATTATTTCTCCATGGAATTCGCCTAGATAGCTACCACTCTGGAGCATAAATTAGCCGCCAAACGACTCGTCGTGTTCTTTTTCTTCTTTTTTTCTTTCTTTCCTGGCCGGCAATTTAAAAATGATGTCTTTGGTGTTGCTGATGTCCATGGGCGACGATAGCCATTTGACATCAAGTGGATCGTCAGATCGTTTGCTATTTCAAAAAAAATTTGTAAAAGCATTTTATAAAAATGGTTTATGATATTTCATATTGGAGTGTTATAATATTGTGAGCTATCTTGGTAACGTGGTGTTGGGGCGGCAGGTGGCAGTAGAGAAGGGCTCGGCGGTGACGGTGGTGGACAACTCGGGGCGCAGCCGCTGGCGCGTGCGGCTGGGGGGCGCTGGCACCGAGCTGCAGCTGCCGGGCGCCGTGCTGGCGCTACCGCCGCCCTGCCAGGACGCGCTCGACGCCGCCGCGCGCCTTAGGAGCGCGTACGACAGGGTCAGTACGATGAGGGTGTGTGCACTGTGCGTACGTGCGTGCGTGCGTGCGTGTGCGCGTGTGCGTACACGTTGGGATGACTCTCGGTTACAATTTTTAGTAACAATTTTGATATATAGAGTATAATTATTAGCTTAGTATAATTATCGTTATTGTTTTTGTAATATAATTACTATTATACTGAAATAGTACTGCAACTTATTTTGCAAAGATTTGAAATGTTGCTGCTGAAATTGTCTTAAATTAACTTGTTAAAACTTACTCTACTATGCTATCGGTATTTATCGACATAGTGACCTTATCGCTAAGTTTATTTATTTTTGTTAGCCATTACCGTATTTCATTATCTCATTCCTTACTCGATCCAGTGTGTTTCCGTCAATAGCTCTTATTGTAATGCAATATATAATAGAATAATAATAACGCAATAATCGTTATTTATAGCGAGCACTGTGATAGTAGCGTTGCCTGTAACCGCATTACTGATCGATATATTGTATTCGGAGTAGTGCGATGTGTGTATTGGATACTAATACTGTAGTGTTTGCATTGTTAATGCTGTTTTTGTTCTGTTTTATAAAGGTGTTTGAAGATTTTTTTGTAATACGAGTATAAGTTGACTCTTCACTACAGACTTTAATTGCGCCTGTAGGTCCTTCTCGGCTTAGATCCCAATTTGTTCATTCGAGTGTATTAGAGGTCGACCGCAATGTAGTGTGGTATACGCAACCGTTCGCAATCGCAACGTACAGTACGCATTTTGCGTACACGCGAAATGTTTTCATGTCCACTTAGCTTAGGTTTGGTGAATGAAAATAATTTTAGACATACCTACTTTCTTTTTCTGTTCTAATTGTAATTAAAAAATATGTGCCCTAACTGTGGTATCTATATGCATATGTTTTTTCCTCCATCCAACAGTTAATACAGCTATGGCAAAGGAAGCAACTGCGCATGCGACAAAACATGATCTTCGCCACCATCAAGGTGGTCAAAGGGTGGGACTTCCCACAGGTGAGTGTTACCACGCTCTATGGACTACTTACCTCTTAAGACCATTGACATTTTTCATTGTTTATTAGGAAATAATTAAACTTCCATATTATTAAGTTTAATTATTTCCTATTTATTATTAAATTATTAAAACATAATGAAATATATGCATTTTTATCAGGAATTAAGTCAGTAATTTTCTCCACATGAAATGAGCATTCTCCTTTAGCGCACAGGTAGACCGTGGTCTTTATATAGGGTGGTTATTGTCCCGGAGAGCGCTAGTATAAGATGTTATGTAATGTGTGTGTGTGTGTGGCGGGTACAGTTCGTGGCGATGGGCGCGGAGCAGCGGGCGGCCATCCGGCGCGCGCTGAACGAGGACGCGGAGAAGCTGCTGGCGGAGGGTGATCCGGCCGACCCGCAGCTGCGCCGCCTGCGCCGCGAGATCGACGACGTCAACCGCCTCTTCGACGAGTTCGAGCGCCGCGCGCGCGCTGAGGGTCAGTATTATATACCTACATTCACACATCATGTACATACATACATAGTCCAGTCAAGGAATGACTCAAAAGAGGGTATAGAGTGCATGAGCGGGAACCTAAGCGATTTCTTCAGAAACTTGTTCAGGGTGCTTAGGGAGATAACATACTAAAAGTCCTGGGGTCAAGGAGGCGAGCCGGAGGGAGGGGGAGGGACAAAGGTCCCAATTATAGGTTTTTCGGCAATATCTCAAAAACGCGTTGAGCGTGTGTCTTTTTCAAAATCTAAAGTCTTATTAGTTACATTTAAAAACAAACATAAATAAAATACAGTCGAATTGAGAACCTCCTCCTTTTTATGAAGTTGGTTTGAACTTCGTGTATATGCAATAGCATATACATAGATAATCAATAGATTATCCCAGAAAACGTTGACTCAAAATTTCCTCTCACTTAAAACAATACTCCCAAATACCAATTGCCAAAAAACAATCAATTTAAACTATTTAAAGTATTAACGATCAGATGTGTTGCAACACACCCAGCGTTTATCTCGATTGGATAAATGACATAATTGTTATTGCTTTTCGTGTGTCGTGCCGTTGACAAACATGAGAATCGTAATTGCAGCCGAAAATTAAACGGTCCCTGTAATTATCCTGACGACGTCACACTACCGTAAAATCATACTGGATACACCGTCTCAATTGGCAACTTTATATTGCAGTATCATTATAAGAAGATTAAATATATAAACGCTAATACACTCATACCCCCGCAGTAGGTTATTACCTGTGTCGCCGATGGCATGGATGGACTACACATATTATAACACATCACAATCACGAGTACAAATATTTATCTCTCACATAAATATCTGCCCGGCCGGGAATCGAACCCGGGACCCCTCGCTTCGCAGGCAGGGTCGCTACCAACTAGGCCACAGGGTTGTCAATTCTTCCTTAAATCTGTGGTTCGTCCTTTGTAGATAGTTGGGCTATTGGGTTCAGTAAGTAAGTAAGGCTATTAATAACGTTCTTGTTTACTCATTACCGTCGATTACTCGTATTAATAATGAGACAAGCGATAGTGACAGATGAGGAGCCGCGAAGGGAAGGGGCGATAACGCTATCATTCGCACTTTACTGTGAGATACATTTCACCCTTTGATTTGTTGTGACGTGCGATCTAGTTTAGGAATTGAGATTGTTAAAAACATCTGCTACTTTGCAGAAGAGTCAAACATAATAAATCTAAATCGAAAACAAAATTACACTTATCATTTTCTTTAACAATATTATGCATTAAGCTCATGAATCAATTGCCAGCACATTATCTAAATCCTCATATCCACTGGCTTAACGACTTAAGTGGTCTGCGCTATCTTTGTGTAACTATCAGTGCCTTGGCAAGTGGTCGAGAGAATAGGCCCATGACGGCACCGTAGGTAAGACGTTAAGAGTCCTACGGGACGTCGTCATTCGCTAATTGTCCGCTGCGCCCGCGCGCGCCCGCTCGCCCGCGCGCCCGCACGACGGTCTACGCTAGTTAATGTCACCGTTAATTGTGGCTTATTAGTCTAACGAACTTGCCGTCAAACCTGTCCCGGGACGTATTTGTACGATGCTCTAACATCTGTGGTTATTAAAAAAGTATCGAATAAGTTCCATTTGGATCTACTGACGTTAGAGTATTGTGTTATTTGTGTACTGTGTTGTAATACTATTTTCACTTTTACGGTGTTGCTCGTTATAGTAATGTAGTGAAAGACTATTATTATCACAATTTTATTGGCGTAATTGCAATAAATTTGAACGACTATAGTGATAACAGTTAGTCCTTAAATTAGGCAATTTGTAACTAGACAATAAACAATAATACACGTTGAAACATATTTTGCATTTGGACGATTTCAATTCGCCTTAGATACTTTTGCAATTTTACCAAGATCAATTTCATCATTTGGACTATTCTTATTAGTTTTAACAAAAATAATAACCGCACCTTAAATTTTTAATATTTATGAGTATCCAGCAAAATATCAAAATAACTAAAAATAACTTCAAACATTTTTGCAATAGAGACATTGAAAGTGCCTCAATATTTTGATAGATCGTTCGGAATGTGTCGATAAATATAGTGCTACTTGAATGTACGATCAGGGGAATATGTGCTCTGATCCGTTGGAGTGAGGTTGTGTATCGCGCAGCCGATATGAAGAGGATTAAAAGAATATTTTCAATCGGAAAAGGGGGTAAGCGACTTGTGAAAATTTTTAAGTACAATTACTAGCCTGCTGGTGTCTAGTGGAAATCTAGTGGACTATTGATTACTGTACTGTAACTAACGTTTAAATGAAAAGATCCAATCAGTAATCGTGTAGTGAAACGTTTAGATAATCATGCTAATCTTGATCATGCACGTCAATCGTCAATGCTAATTCGTGTGAATTTTCTTTCTTTTTCTTCTCTCTTTCTTGGTTGGCATCGCATCGGCATTGCCTTTAGTGTTGCTAATGTCAATAACGAACAATGTGTAATCACTGTCGAATGGTGGAATAATACAGGTTGCGTTTTTTTTTTCAAAATCGATGGGTTCGATTCCTGGCCAGGAATATTGATTTTTTAATGTCATGACTTCCCAGAATTCGATCCTTGTTATCGACACTATCGAATAGTGTAATAATACAGGATGTCTTTTTCATCAACGTGTTTGATTCCTGGCTAGGAATATTGATTTTTCAAAAATGTTATGATGTAGTTTTAGTTCTCATCAGAATCGGCCCCGAGACTCCTTTAAGCATTTTTCGCCATTCCTCATAGTTTCTGATTTAGCCATCCATGCCACTTGAAAAATTCACCTGTATAGATGACATACGGTTACAGTCGAATTTCGGCCGCATAGCTGGACTCATTAGTTATAAGTAAATGATTGTATACAATCCTACCTGGTAAGTGGTGACGATGTAGTGTTATGGATGGTAAAGCAACTTAGTAGACTTCCTAAAGCACCATATTATTTTAACTTTCTGTACTTGATTGTCAGTTTGGTTCTTAATAGTCGATTTACAGAACAACAATTAAAATGTTTACCTTTTCATGTAACTTAATTGTTAGTTGGTGGAGAGGTAGAGAGCTGGTTAAAGGAATGATGAATGATGAGTGCTATCCTGACCTGAGGTCAGCGCGGAGCGGCCGCGGCCTTGCAATTGAACGTCGACCGACTGAGATCACTCTCCAGTATAGCCACTGTGACGTTTCGCACGAGCCTGGATCGCTAGCCCCAGATAATAGCGACTAGTAGAAATTTTGTTGTACCTAACTTTGTTTTAATAATAGTTCCTATGTTTACTATATCCCCTTGTGTTGTAACTGAAGAGATCCTTACTTATTCTTCGTCTTTATTTAGTTTTTCACGCTTTGAATTAACCTTTTAGGTAATACCTAGGTACTAAAATATCTAGTTGAATGAAGAACCAAGTCATATCTCATTTTTATGGTTATACAAACGGCATGTATGTACCTAAATGGCATTGATGTTGCCAAAAATATCTCTACGTTCTTCTTATTTTTAAGTTTTGTTTTTGACATTATTGCGTGTGACACATAGACTACAAAACGAACGTGCTATAGCCCAATAGTATCGCTAACTCGCCGTCTGCTGTCGATCAGACGAGTCAGCATCCCGCTATATATAGCACAATCCGTGCCCGTCAGATGGACAACCATTGCAATCAAGCTAATGGCGGCCCGAGCCACCGCACTACCTACTGAAGCTAATGTGATGTACGTACAGATCGCAGACGAAAGCATTTTTATGATGCCTCTCAATATCATAAAATATGTTGATCCCTTCACAAAACAATCGTTAGGTAAAGTTACTGATTCCTTTACTATAATTTCTGTATCCCTTATATTCTGTGTCAATCAAAATGCGTACCGTCATTACCATATTATTGTAAAAGCTGTATCCTCCAAATCTAAAACAAGAGTAATCTGAGACATCGAACATTTATCTTGGTTCATCAAGACGCACTATGATTATGACAGATGGCGTGGAATTGAGCCTTGTTCACAGAATACTTAATAGTTCCTACAGACAGTTGGTACAGACGAGTCACTCCGCAAAATCGTTTAAATAAATAGCGACTCTTGCTCCGATACAATAAAGTGTAATTCAGGTCGCACAGCGCTAATTGTCAACAGACGTTGACATCTCTTTCTAATCATGACTCTTATCATGACTTAATCTGTCTAACAATGTCAGGGTTGCATGTCTTCCTTTTTTTGTGATGACATGTGTAATATATTAGGAATGTATTACAGCGTGGCAGCCCTTCTGAAATTGTTCCGACACGTCGAACGCGGCACGTACTTGTAATATCATAAAAAAAAATGCGGAGTGCGCTAGGCCTGGCTTGACTTATAGAATCTGTATGCTATCTGTATGCCGTGCTACCCACACGATAATTTGCGTCTCCCTACTACTACTACTCCGCGCATGCCGTGTCGATCAGGGGCACCAATTGAAGTAGAGCATTAACTAAATAAATCCAATTTATTTAATTAAATGTTTATCAAGGCCTCGGTCAATAGGCCTACTTGATACTTCCCACTCGACCCGTCGTACATCATACTATAATTGACAGTGCCAGCCACTGCACGGTGATGTCACAGTATTTCGGCAAGACGTTCAGCTACATATATTGGCCTTGGCGCGTTAATGCCAAATTGGCAATAATGCCTCAATCTGCAGTGGGAGGGTC
This sequence comes from Thymelicus lineola, assembly GCA_963932265.1. Lineage (NCBI taxonomy): Eukaryota > Metazoa > Arthropoda > Insecta > Lepidoptera > Hesperiidae > Thymelicus > Thymelicus lineola. Next base: position 11,402,024 of record OZ010705.1, on the reverse strand, counting down.
ATCTGGCCAGGGATTCAATGCGGCACCGAGTTCAATAGGAGAGACTTATGACAGTCTCATTATTTTCTTATATACCGTATTATGCATGAAACGATAAATTAAGGAGTTTATTACGACAGTGTTTTTTTTTTCGAATTCAAGAAAATCAGAATTGATACCAAAATTGTGTGTATTCTGCATTAAAAATAAAGTATTTACCAGTTACAATTCTTTCAGTTTCTTACATTATGCGAATGCGATCTCACGTATCAATTGATGAGTATTTTTTTATGAAACATGCCAAAATAATATCGTATCTGTCTACGCCACCTAAAATATGTGTTGCTTATTTTAATTGTTAGTTAAGTTCGATGATTAGCTATATTAACTATTAGGAACCGCAATTTGAGGTAAATTCAACTACGCAAGGTACTTAGCACATTAAAATCGTTCCAATTGTTCCCCTTGTTGATACTTACTTATGGCTAAGATAATTTGTGGTTTAAAAATATTTGGTCATATAAAAGAAACAAAAATACAGTTAAAAGTACTATTATTCCTTCTGTGGTTAAACTAAAGCTAACTCACTATAACTAGTGACAAAGTCTACCCGTATTTTTGTTTAGGAATTTCTTTTGATACTATTGTCGTTGTCATGTATTGATTGGTCAAGATTTTAAAACGTAGTAAAAAATAGAAACACGCTATTACAGTGCGCTACACAGCAAAAACATGTTGACGGTTGACAAGTTCCTCTGTCTGAAGTCAATCCTGAGAGGTGTATTCAAGTTTGGATCGAGTTTAGATCGAGTTATTATAATTGAATCCGTACATAAAATTGCATGTATGTATTGTTCACCGAAGGCGTTCCCTCGTGTGGTCCAGTATCAGGATCAGATAAGGTTTTTGATAAACATGTATTACCATCGGTACTGAAGTAATAAGGACAATGCAAATTAAAAATATTTCATTGAAGCTACTTGTAGATATAACCCGGACCGACTCGAATGTAGACGACGCCGGGCCACGTCGCTAGCGAGTACGACTGAAACAATTATTATCGATTTCAAGTGTCGAGATATCTTCAACGATTCACATTCCGCATTAAGTACTGCCATGCACCCGAAGGCATACGCTGAACGTTTCGATGTATCGCTGCGAAGATCCTTTATATTTAGCACTACGGCCGCCGGCTGATATTACTCAGTCGTCGCTTTTTACGCTGGCCGCGTCGAGGAGCCTAGTCAGCCTAGGTCTCAGACTTTCAGTCGGTCCGTCCGAACGAGCGCAGGCTGTGCTCGGTCCGGGTCTCGCGGTGCATCCCCGGTGCAGGCCTCGGTTTAAATGTTGCAAAACATCCGCGTGGTGTACGTCGAGCGATCGGTCGAGAGGACGTGGTACGACTGCCGACTTTCAGGTGAAATTTTTTGTCTGTCGCCACGTTTTTGTGTTTTATGAACGCGTTCGGTGATTCAGTGGTTTTGTAACGGTTCCCGTGACTGTGCCGAGTGGGGCGTGCGATTGATGTTTTGTTGTCGTTCACCGGCGGCGCCCCGGCCGCCCCGGTCTGAGTCTGAACCTCTAAAGTCTCCGCTGGCGTCTTGTACGCATGCGAAAGTTTACAGATTTTGGCAGGCGCCGTAGGTCACTAAGGACTTGCAGGTCTGCTGTTTGATCGTTAGCCTAAAGTTAAACGTTATCTAGACTGGCTAGATTAGACTTTTATTTAGAAATTATCTTTTCATATTGCGGCGAGGTTGCGTCAAGGCGAATGAACGTTTCGTTACGGGTAACAGCACAGTTTTTCAATGAAACGTTTTATTCAGATTTGAGTCAACGGTAATTTGTGGTTAAAATATCTTAAAATTACCTTTAAAGTCATTACAAATCATTGTTATGGACACTACATTAATTAACAACTTTGAAATATCTGAGTATTGTGTGACGAAAATTATTTTTATTAACAATTAATACTTTTCTGTTTTTTAATCGTTATCACATATTTAGGCACCTTCTGTATTTACATATTAAGAAATAATGTTTAGGAATGAACTTTATGAACAAAACGTTTTGCTTTAGCATATCCTGTTCCTAAATTAACCTACACTTTTAAGCACTTAGATTCTCTTCATGAGTAAGCCATCGACCGTCACACATTACGTACTTCTTATTCCATTTATTATTAGAAGATAAATTATAAAATAAAATAATAAATTAGTCGGGAGGTTAAGTTACTTTACCCATACGTGAGTCACCCTTAGCCTACATCGTGGTAAAGGTCAAGTTATGAACATGACCTAGACGCTAACCGCCGCCGCAGCCGCGGTCGTCGCTACACGTGTCGGAGATGGCACCGGGCACGGCACTCTCCTGATAGATGCTATCAGTCATCCTCACATGTGAAGCGTGATAATGGGCATTTAGCTATTTAGTAATAGTCCCATGAAAAAACTTTTGTACTCGTTGACTTATGTACATATATCCTTTTGAAATAAGTGGTTGTTCCACAATTGCGTTAGCTTATTGTATGTTATGGATAAGACAAACTAATTAGGTTACACAAGTATAATAATTGAGAAAGAAAATATGTAGTTTTTCCTGCAGAATGTCTTGGCAGTTATTGAACTAACAAAAGCGCATGACCTGTTATACTGACAGGGGAAATCAATCACAGTGTAGATTGTAGTGTGTAGCGAAGACGCCTTATTATAAATTAGGTAATCACTAATTAATCGAAGAGTGCTAATAAAGACATCCTCAGAACAATACAAAATTCATAGTGCGTGCCGCGAAGGACTGGAATAGGTTGCCTGCGTGGGTGTTCCCGCCCACCTACAATGTAGGTGTCTTCAAGAGAAGACTGAGTAGGCATTTACTAAGTTAGTGCGTTCACCATCTTAGACTTCATCGCCACTTACCATCAGGTGGGATCGTCGTCAAGCATTATTTCATGTAAAAAAAATACGTTTTATTATTTACACCGTTGCACACGACATTACGACAGGCTATTGGCAGGGTAACGTAGACCTGTTATGTTGTATGTATAACAGAGGAATCGAAGAATGCGGCGCGCATCTTCACGGAGCAGTCGTCCAGCGTGCTGGAGCGGCTGGAGGCGCTGGAGCGCGCGCTGCACGAGCGGCTGGCGGCGCCGGTGCCGCGCGACCTGGACGCGCTCGAGCACCTCGTGCTGCAGCACAAGGACTGGGAGACCAGCGTGCACGCGCTCACCGACCACGTCGAGGAGGTGCAGGCCACCTTCAGGGGTCAGTCTATACACTTACATATCTGTTATTTAAGTTGTAACTTTCTTTCTTATTCTTCTCTCTTGGTTACCAAAGCATCAGTGATGCCCTTGGTGTTGCTGATGTCCATGGGCAACGATAGCCACTTAACATCAGGTGGATCGTCAGCTCGTTTGCCGGCTATATCCATAAAAAAAAAACAATTACCGGCCTTTGCGGTGCTCTTATCAATTTAGCGAAGTTGCCTTAGATTAGCTTAATTTCAATTAATATTTTTTTTTATTAAATTAGTTCTATTTGTTGACACAACGTATCAGTACATGCGACCACAGAGCGGGCTCGCTCGCTAGCGGCTGTGACGTCACTGGTGACCGCAATCATCCCCGCTGCTCCGTAACATGATGAGACCGTGCTCACGGTTTCAACTTGAATTTAGACAATCGTACTTTACCTATTAATCCTATTTTGAAACAACATTAATACTAATAAGTATAATAGGCGGACTTACTGCCGGATGCATTCTCCGCCAAATAATCCTGGTAGCTGGTGAGATGTTAGGTTCATATAGGTTCAATCTATTAGTGAGGTAGTCCCTCATAACGGCGGAGGCCTAGAGCATAGGATTGGTAGACAGCACAGACATATATCAAGAATAGACGACGCATGTACCTCGAATTGTATGAAAACCAAGCGTGTCACTTTTTTTGACACATTGTGCTGTCACAAGAATATTTAGTGCTGAAATTCCCCATCCTAGCGATATCAATTCGAAACTGATTCGTTACCGATTCTCGACAACGATTAATGATTCTCAAAATCGATTACCGATAATAATTAGGTAAATAGAAAATCGTATGATCGTTTGTAGGCGTAGAATATGTAAAACATAGAAAATGCCTTTGGTTGGTTGTACATCAAGCATTAACTTATTTTAAGTAAAAAAAAAAAAAATAGTATAGTGCTTGAATATGACCGAATAAATAGTTTTTTGTTTTATTTAACTTGATTATTTGTTAATTATAAACACAAGCTACAAAAATGTAAAGATAAATAAAGAGATAATAAATATTATGATTGTTTATTATTTGCTTTCAAGAAATTAAATAAATGAAAATTAAAAAAATATTTATAAACATTTCTTTTATGAAAATCAAAACATCATATGGACACATTTAAACTTACCTAAAGTTAAACGAATATTTTTTTCTAATTAAAAATTCAAAATAAAAAAACAGTACATCAATATTCGGTATTGCGCTTGAAATCAGCCTTCGTTTCTTTTTCGAATCCGTAAAACAGTCATCATTGAAATGAATAGAACATATACGGCTATGTTTTGTTGGAAACCAATATCTATGCCCCGTCGCTATAATTCATTTTGCTTTAATATTGGGGTTACTTGAAAACCTTTAATTATAATGTTATCATGAATAAAATCACTATACAGAAACATTAATATTGTAATGAAAAATAATTTGCCTGTTAAAAACTGTCTCTATGTAAATATTATTATTCATTGGTTTTCAAAATCGATTAACATCGAGACCACACCGAGTAAATGAACAACACTATATGCTATATTTTACAGAAACAAGACAATATTCACCGTACTACGAAGCTAAGCGACGATTTATAGTAATGATTGTTTTACTTTCATTGCGTGTTCCAGTAAACAAGCCGTATAAATTTTGCTACCAAAATCAGCAATGTATTGAGTAGTATGCAGTACACAGTAAGTTAGTGCTTTTCGTTGTAAAACGTGGTAGAAATGCAATAAATATGAAAAAAATTATTTTAAAATAAATTACTACACAATTTTATAAATAAATTACTTAACGATGAAAAGAAATATTTCTTTTACCTCTGCTAACTGTATTTGTAGAATTCCTACAGTTTAAAACGTTACAATTAGGCATTTTTCGTTATTTCAGTTGACATCTATTGCCAATAGCAGCAAAACGCCAACTAAATGACACGGCGCTCAAATAGGATTTAAAATCCTTTCTGTTACACGTGAAATGTATGAACATGCGGCATCTACTCTAGGTATACATGTCTGTGGTAGACAGATATAAACCTATTGTTAGCATGTGTGTAGTTGTAAGAATAGTATTAAGGTATGTTGTCTTTGTGTGTATGTGCATTATACAATAGCTTAACCTAATGCACATACGCACACAGATAACATACCTTAATACTATTCTTACACTACAATTTGAATGTATGAATGACCGTACCATGTCGGTGTCCGCAGGTATCGCGCTCAAGACGCCGGCCATGAAGAAGAACCTGGACAAGGTGATGGGCAAATGGAACGACATGCACTCCAAGAGCCAGCTGTTCGTCGAGAGGTAACGCTGTCCTCCTCGCTCTCACACCCCTTGCATGAGATAGCAATATCATTCGTATTAGCAAGCGACATGCTCGCACCGATCCATCAACATTTGTAATAAAGCTCAAATAACCCCATCATTCATTATGTAGATATATCCATCTGTCTATAGAGGTGTAAATTGTCAGGTTGTCAGATTCAGAACCTGGAATGCAGGGTAGATATGGTGATATAACAGATTAATGTCTGTTTTAAATGTGTTTATAATGTGTATCACCTGTCAAACAGGTAATCCAATGTCGCAATACATATGGTGTTTTCGTTCGTGACTAATTTCGTTACATCCGTATATCTATTATATTAAAAAAAAAAACTAAAAATCGATTTGAGTTTGTAATATCGTTTACGCCGTGTGTGTGCCGTATATTAGTTGTGTCGTTTTATGTATGTTCAGGTTGAAGTACGTGGAGACGGTTGTGAACAGCATGGAGGAGAACAACCAGACCATCTCCGAGTTTGAGATCAAGCTGGCGCAGTTCAGCGACCTGCCCAACGACCTGGAGCTGCTTAAAGATGTACATACTTTTTTTTACACTATACGACGAATAGACCAGCCGTTCGTAAATGGCTCTCTGTGATTGCAACTGAAACATTGCGGGAAAAAAATAAGCAGGCAGTAGACAGATGGCCAGATTAGTAAATAAGCTTACCGTGAACACTTACGATTAGGATATTAATGAAAGGTATAAAGCACAGCGAACTCAAACAAGCAATCTTGTTTGAGTACCTGTCGCTATTATTCTACTCATTCAGCAGTGTGTACCATGCTTAAGAAAAATGGTTCAGACTCCAGGTTGAACGGGAAGCCTTACATTCTAATATTCAAGAAACGTAAGAAAAATGTTCAAGTGTTGATCGATAACTACCAACTAATCTGGTTTTCATCGTACCCTCAAACTGTGTGACAGATGCACGAGGACCTGCTGCGCATGCAGGTGGCCGTGTCGAAGCAGCAGGTGGCGGTGGAGCAGATGAACGAGGACGCGGAGAGCTGCCGGCGGCTGGTGGAGGCGTCGCGCGCGCAGCTGCCCTCCCCGCCGCGCAAGCACCCCGACCTGGAGCGCCTGGACAAGGAGGTCGGCGCGCTCAACAGCCGCTGGGGGAACGTCTGCTCGCAGCTCGCTGAGAGGTACATTACGAGTAGCTCGGGACGTAACGTGTACATTAATACTCCCAGATGTATTCGCAATATCACGCTTGAGATTTAGGTCTATCAAAATTCATGTTATCCAGTGAAATATCCGTTGTGGTTTTTATTTCATTATTTAATTGGAATTTTCTATTATCTAGGATTCATAGATCACCTTTGCACCATAATATAATATGTGATTATTACTACTGCTCAATTTTACCTCTAAAGATACACTGCGAGTGTGCGCAAAGGTTGCTACGGCGATAATTTTCCGCGATATACCCCGTATAAAGGACTTCGTACCGTCCATCCGGCCTTCCAACGATGTATATTAACATAGTGTGTGTGTGTGTGCAGACTCCGCAGCTGCGAGGCGGCGTACCAGCTGTTGCGCAACTACAACGCGGGGCTGGAGAAGGAGACGGAGTGGCTGGACGACGCGTACAGCAAGCTGCAAGCCCAGCCCCCGGTTGAGATCCGCCCCAAGGAGCACTTCGAGCCCACCAGGGTAAGAGGACCAGGATTATCATGTTAATGTAAACATCCCACCAAAAACATAAATGTAAAAAAGGAGAGCCAAGTTCAATACAAAAATTATGCTTGGCTGTGGGCTTCGCCGCAAAAAGAATGGAGATCTTAATGAGTGCCAAGTTCTATGCAAAATCTAAATAATATGTACTTATAGGAACAAAATAACATTATGAACAAGTATTAAACTCTATTTCTTTGCTTTATTGGATACCTATAACAATTGCTGTTATTTAAAAAAGTGAGATCTTAAAGTAGGTTAGATTTGACTTGGCCAGTTTTTATCAGACCGACTTTTATGATGTAATGAAAACTGGCCAAGTCAAATCTAACCTACTTTAAGATCTCACTTTTTTAAATAACAGCAATTGTTATAGGTATCCAATAAAGCAAAGAAATAGAGTTTAATACTTGTTCATAATGTTATTTTGTTCCTATAAGTACATATTATTTAGATTTTGCATAGAACTTGGCACTCATTAAGATCTCCATTCTTTTTGCGGCGAAGCCCACAGCCAAGCATAATTTTTGTATTGAACTTGGCTCTCCTTTTTTACATTTATGTTTTTGGTGGGATATCATTACTTTTTGTAAAGAAAAATATACCCTGTTCACAAATATTAGAGACTAAATTGACGTTTCGTGGGTGGAAACGCGTAAAATTACGGGTGGGGCTGCGGTGCGGTCTACAACAGTTATGTTCGAATATCTATTTGGCGGACACTAGCGCCATTGATTAGGGTGGCATAACTCAGCAAACTTCACTCCGGTTACAACAGCCATGTCCATATACACAATAAAGGTCGTACTGAAAATCAGTAGCCGTGGTTACCCTTTTTTTTCCCCGGGGGGGAAAATGCATAACGCATACCACCCGGACGCAGGGGGTACCCGAGTGGTTATGTGGGACTCCCGTATAGGCTAATGACACCCATGGTATACCCACTAAAAACCCCCCCATCTTCCTTCTCGCCGCCTTGTGACAGGGTTACGGGAACGCTTTCGCACACATCCGCGACCCCGCCAGCGGCAGCCTCCCACAAGCGGCTCCATCGCGAAAGCCCTTCACGATGGGCGCACCAAATGGTAAGGTGCGCCTCCCCCCTCGGCCTCCACCAGTACTGTAGCAGGCTCCCCCCGAGTCTGCTACTAGGAGGCCATGGATACCAGATAACTGGTACCCGGTGGAAGATTAGGTCTGTGGGTCATCCACCGACCACACCTCAGCCGTAGAGGATAGGGCAAGCGGCGCATCGTAATGCCGACATGCCTCTTCTTCTGCAACCCCATCAGTGCCATTTCGGCGGAACGGCCCCGCCAGCTCGCAAGGGGTAGGGGGAGTGGCGCACCGTAATACCAACACGCCTCTCCCCCTGCGCCTCTCTCCCTCTCTGCCGCAGAAGATAGGGAGAGCGGCGCACTGTAATACCGGCACTTCTCTTCTTCTGCGGTCCCACCTCCACACGCGTCCGCAGCGAACTTGTTCAGCCCGCTGGGAGCGCCCTTCTCGGGCCAACCGGCGGCCCAAACTGGCCGGACCTGGTTGCCTCTTAGCTTCACCGTGGGTGACCAGTCCACGGTTACTAAGCCCCCCGCCACGACAAGGCGGGCAACCCCCGGGTGGAGCCCGCGGCATATGCTGAGTGCGTACCTTTTTTGTTGAGCAGTGCTGCAGCAGGTTATGTCGATTTTATAACTTATAATATTTTGTAAATGATTTATTTAGTGTAAATTTTATAACTTGTTGCAGTGCTTAGCAAAATAAATAATTTCTTTCTTTCTTTCATATATCTATTTGTTACACACTAGCGCCATTTAGAAATGGCCATTAATGGAACCTCTATTTTTTGTAAACAGCTGGAAACTTTTTCAACTTTCCCTTCATAATTATGAGATGGCCCTCGTTCTACCTCAATATTCCATGCGCTGAAGTATGTCATATCGAGCCCCGCGTGCACAGAGGCCTTAGTGCGAGTTTTACGTGACATAACGGGCTCACAATGTTGGCTAAGATTTGTATGGGACCGAAGCTTTTCTTTTCACTGCCGCTAGATGGCTCTGCTTCGGTCTCTTACAAATTTTGTATGGGGACACCAATTATTTTTCGACTTTTTTTAATTTTTTGATTTTTTCCTACGCTTACACACAATTACCGAGCTGGATTCCAAATTTCATCCTTCTAGGTTATCTGGAAGTAGGTTAGATTTAGGTACTATATGTCAGTCAGTCAGTACTAAAATTTACAACTTTTTGACCTTCATATCTTTGTAACCGTTTGAGCTAGCTTCATGAAATTTGGTCTTCTACATGTCCATATGGATATAATTAAACACACGTAGTTTTATGTGTTTAAGTTAAAGAGGTTTTGAGTTATAAAAGGGTCAAAAGTGGCACCAAGTGGTTCGTGTAATATTACACTCGGCGCTGGCTAGCCAGTTCCTTTGCTTGAACTTGGCTTGACACGCTGCCGCGTGTCTAGATTCAGCGCGTTAGACTGCAGATGTGGCCAACAGTGTCAATCAAACCGCCACCCAAATTATCTCTCAGCGTGTGCACTAACACGGCCACGCCCCTGTTAGCGCGCTAGCTAGCGACCACACCTGCGTGCTAGCGTTAAGACCCAAATGGAGCAGGGACATTATTTTTTTGTTTCCTTTTTGGTGACGTATCAATGATGCCTCTGACAACGGTGACTACATAATATCTGCTCGTTGGTCGGATATTTACATAAACAACTCGCTACAGTAGCGCCGTGGCGCTGTGGCGACAGGAAACAAGTTTAAGGTACTCTAGAAATGACAACTCGTATTTTGTTTTCGAGTTGTCTCCTTGATGGTTAGTACATGTAAGCTATTTGATCATCATTATTATTGTAAAAGATCATTATTATTGTATACTGATACAGATGTCATTTTATGATTAAGATTACATACTTTTAAAAAGTTGTAACAGGACACAAGACTCGGTCAAACTCTTAGTGTTAATCCGTCACGATAGTCCCATGATATTGTCCCGTATATTTGAACTTGGTGTTACCCAAAACGAAAAGTTGATCGGTTTATTTCAGAGTATCTGCAATCCTCACAGCAGTTTTGTCCACTGAATGTCGTTAATTTTAGCCCGAAATACTTGGCCTAAAGACAGCCGTTCCACGAGTTTACTCCACTTTTTGCACTGTCTGTCATGTTTTTATTGTTGTCATTTAGAGAGCGAGCCGGTGTCTCGGATTAGCTTATCGACATTTATCTGTTGGTTTTCTTAATGAAGGTTTGTTGTCCATGTCTTATTTTGTAATCAGAAGCATGTTACATCAAGGTATGATGTGACTAATAACTCGTCACGTCCGGTCACATTGCGGCACTTAGATATAAGTTAACTACACTGTTGCATGTCACAAGCAATGGCTATCCAATTGGACATGTTGTGGGCAAAATTATGAAAAATGTCAACATTTGTAATGTTAATTCATTATCATATATTTTAATCATACATCCATTATGTCATCCATTCATATTTAATAGTTTATAACATATACCATTTAATTAATAATGGAGCCCTGTACATACATAATATATCCCCTTGGTATTAAAACCGGTATACAAGTTGGTGTCGCTAACGATACTACTAAGGTGTTAATACCACGAGGCTGTGTGTGTGTGTGGGTGTGTGTGTCAGTGTGCGGTGTGGTTGCAGGCGCTGCTGACGAGCGCGGTGGAGCGCACGCCCAAGATCGAGAAGGTGAACGTGGACGGCGGCCGGTTCATCCGCGAGGCCAAGGTAACTGCACGTGGCGCCCTCTGGACCGCGCCATGCTACCTGACCGTACCATCTGGCATCTACCTACCAAGATATATCTTAAACTTGGTTTATTTTTACATTAATCTACATTTTCAGGCACTAAATTCAAAAGATGTTATTTTAAGGGTTGACTGTACTTCCATTCAACGTGATTACGGTCCTGTGTTGTTGTGAAAGGCTGCGTCTGTTGAAAGGTGTTGTGAAGTGACGTTAGGTCGGTCCAGCGTGTGTTGTGTCGCTTGCGGTGTCACAGGTGCGGTGCCGCATGCCGCCGTCTCGCTGCACCCTCTCGGGACCTGCTGCATCCTCTATATCTATATCTACTGCACGTATGATCGCTTACACGCACCGAGAAACGCCTGTGCAATGTTTAAACACCGCTTGATGCATCCGCTGCAGTGCTGAGTGAGCAAGAGTTGATTTAACAGCCTTGCCTTCTACAACATAGTGCAAACTACAGAAGGCAGAGTTTTAAACCAACTGTACGTATTTTATTATTGTGATTGTAACTAAATGATTACTTATCATATTCATGATTGTAACTAAGCTCTTAAATCTACTTTTGTACCTAACCCCGCATTAAAACGTCTGAAGCTTCGTTAAATAAATTGGCTTTCGTACTAACACTAACAGAACCTTTGAAAGCGGGAAGTGTGCGTGATTGAACCCATTAAAATCTACCGAAAACCGGCAAAGTATGACTGCCGCCGACCCTCTGTGACTTCTGCTAGCGTTCACTCGAGACGTCCACACTTATTACTTTGATGACGCCTCGTTGTGAATGCTGTGTGTCTTTTATTATGCTTATTTTCTTTTCTATTTCATCACCATAAGAAAATACTTTTCTAGTAAAAATGTGTGTTACACTAGTCATTTCAAGTTGTAGATTTCATTTTCAAAAGGATTACAATATAAAAGATGATCTTCAATGTAGTTGATGTTATCCGTTAGCTTTGCATGCATCGTCTGCCTTTCGATGTTGCCAGTGTGACCGTATCTTCCCCTTTTACCTGTCGAGTAGAGAATCTGCTTCGGGTTTGCACGAGTTTTCGGGTGCCCCGCACGAAGCGTTTGGTGTTGCACGCTTAAATAATTCCAAGTACGGGTTTTCCAGCATGGTATCCTCCACCCTGGGTTGCCTACGGCTGGACTCGGTTACGTTACTTATGAATGATTCAATTAGCCATTGTCTTATTATTATAGAGCGAATGCGTGCCGAGAATGAAAAGTGGGTGATTGGGTCTTCCGAATGATGATTTTTAGAGTTCAACGGGGTTAACGTACTTAGATACTTGAGGTCACGTGTGAAAGAAACATTTTGTGAGATGGAAATATTAATCACGATGATTCCATTCGCTTAACTTACATACCGGATGACTGTTTTTGATTATAGTCTAAATATAATAATTAAAAACTAACAGTTTGCAAACTGTTTTCTAAATAAACCAGAAACGCCACTTCTCTTTCGGAAGAGGCGAAATATTGTTTAAAAGTATAAGAATCAAAAGCGGTCGCCGGTAACTAACCGCGGAAGGGCGGAAGCTAACCGCGCCGCTAACAACGTAGATCCACTGGTCGCGCTGCCAGCGCTACGCGGAGTGGCTGTGCGAGGAGGTGCACCCCTCGCTGGACGCGCGCCCGCGGCGTGCGGGGGACGGGGCGGGGGGCGGGGCGGAGGCCGTGGCGCGCCGGCTGGACGAGCTGAACGCGCGCCACCAGCGGCTGCTGGAGCTGCTGTACGAGCGGCTGCGCAGGATCGCCGCCGCCAACCCCGGGGACATCGTCACGCTGGTGAGTGACACTCGCTCTAGTCGCAGGAGGAGGCGCTGATGTTTTCATTAATGCTGCAATAGAAAGCAATATACTCATTACGTTCTACTTGCAAATTAAAAAAATGTCAAGGAATGTCAAATGTCAATGAATCGCTGTCAAATGTCAACACGTAGCTGTCAAATGTCAGTGTCAGAAACTAACGAGTTTTAACTTTCATTCTTGACCGGTAATAAACTCCCCAGGCGCCCTATTATCACCAGCCTATTGCTGGGTGTTATTGTAAAAATATCAGTGACTCCTCCTTAAAACTTTTGAGTACTTATTACTGATAAATCCTGTTAATGTGATAAAATTTGAATGTTGCCTCACAAGCCACCATATGCAACATATCGGAGCCAAATTAACGAATATTTATATGTTAATTAAGCACATGTCTGCGCGGTAACACACCTGGACCCAAACTTGTACGATGTCCCAGTTAGGTCCCAGCATAGTGTCAATTGTAACCTGCGGATGTAATTTTCCAACGATCTTTCCTAATTTTAATTAGGTTCATGAAGCGTAAACATTTAAACGGTTTCACCTTGAAAATCCCGTAAAGGGAGACAATCTAAATATAACAACAAACTACACATGACCCTTGCGTGACTTTATCCAATACATTTCGCGGTGCCTTAGAACACGTACGGTTCCTATATAACAAACTTTTAGGTAATAGCATGTTCAAACGCAATTATTATATGGTCAACGAAATTGATTCCCTATAATAGTTTACAAATCGCAGAGCTTTTTAAATTAATGGATATTCTGTTGTTTCTTCCAAAATGAAAGATAAAGTTTTATAAAACCGTTGCTAACAAAATTTACTATTGAAAATTGCTTATCAATCGATCTCTTGAAGTTCCCTCCAAACGTTGAATAAAGAGTACCCTCGACGTGTTCATATAAAACGATTGGCTATAGTTGAAGAAGCGCTAGAAATGTGTCTTAAATACAGCTTCTTGCCGCCTAATATTGTACTTCTGAGTTACTGTAGTTTGTGAATGACTAAAAGTAGAATATAAAACTTTGTAGTATCGTTTTAAAACAGGTGATAAATATAACGATACCCAATGATGTTTAAATAAATATAGATACGTTATGCCCTTACAAATCAACCGAAAAATCTGTTCCGATGTCCGCAAGGCACGCCTTATTGCTTTATCGCACGTCTTTATCGCTCTCGCGTCAAAACTACATCGCTATCTCTTTCTTCACCTGAATAAGAGTTCCCAATTGGGAACTTTTTGAGTCACACAACGCGCGCGCTTATGACATATCTGCCTCTTTTTAATATATAATATCATTGACGATACCACAATATGACAGTTTGTTGTCGCTATCGTTTAGCTGCGCGTGCGCAGGGTTAGCGGTTAGCGCGGTGTGATGTCACCATTATGTCATCACACCTCCTGCAAGGTCACGGCGGGGGGGGAGGGGGGGGATTTGAATAACAAATTAGTGAGTTTAAGTCGTTCGTTATTTTATGTAGATTTTATAGCGACGTAAATTTTATGTTTATTTTTATAAATTGAGGGTTAGGGCTGTATTATGTCCAGATTAAAATACAAGTTTGGTATGCTGATATAACTGGTTTTTGTTATTAGGAGTTGTAATTATTGAATACGTTCTGGACACAAACTTCTGGACAAATCATGAAAGTTGATAGACAGATACCCACTACAGATTACTGTGTACTTGAATTTAAACAATTAAATAAACAGAAAGACAGATCGATAAATAGATGTACACATATAATTTATACATCATTTTGTGTACTCGTGCGAATAGCATGCGGGTAATTTGTAAGAATAAAAATAGTAGTTGAACATTTACATTTTATCGTGCCTGTAGATAAACATCATGAAAACAATGGAACAATACAAAACATTTTTTTTGTACCGAGAATATAAATCGATTGCTAAATCGAATAACATTGAAAGCTAAATTTATACTAATCGACTTTGCTTTGTAAATAATAAATAAAATATGCTTTTCAAATTAAGCCTACCAGTATCCGGAATCGAGGGCAAAATAGACCAGTTATACAACATCTAACGCCTGAGAACAACTTTAAACTTATATTATTTGTTATTTACACGTCCTAATGCGCAACATAACTATTACGCGGTGCTGTCTACTATATTATAGACTTATAGTACTCCTATATTTATCTGTTACAAATATTTTTCTCGGAAAGAGTTCTATCTTTAGAGAATAAATCAGGTACAGACGCAATGAATACAAACGGAGTAAGTAATGCGGCGTCACGGCCACTATTGCCATTGTCGGTATAGACTATAGAACTAGAGCCACAGTGTAGGCCAGGGCGCCAGGGCGGGCGCGGGGCTCGCGACATGACGCCATACAGCCTGCTGGCCTTTTACCGCTTCATGAATGATTAATGCCACGATTTACCATTGAAGTTGCCACTTAAGACCTACCTGTTCACATCAATTTATTCATTTAGTTTTACCTAACTTTCATTTAACAACCCGTGTGGCGCAATGGTTACCATGTCGGATCACGGCGCCGAGGGTCCTGGGTTCGATTCCCAGCGAGGCGGAAATTAGAATGATGAGTTTGAATTTCTGTTCTCGGTCTGGGTGTGAGGGTTCTTGTTTCTGTGTTGTACATGACACCCACGACACAGGGAATCCGAGTTTGGGGCTATGAGTATGAAGCGTTATTTATTTATTATTTTATTTATATCTTGCTTGAAAGAACATAAACCCGTATGAAAATATTCGGAAACAATGTCGTATTTTTACATTTGAAAGATTAAATATGCTAATTAAGAACAAGCTCCAGACCACTGTAGGCGTATCATGAGTGGATCGATTGTTTTTATAGAAGTTGTTTTTGAAATAAACTTCATAATACCTTAGTTAAACAAATGGCTCCGTTCAAACTGCAGATAAGCGTTTTACCGCAAACGGTACCAGTTGTACTGTTGATGCTTAAGCGATGAGCGATAAGAGGCGATAGGTAAGGAATAACATTAACGGTTTACTGGAATCTTGACTCCATTTTCAATAATATTGTACAAGTAGCTGTTTAAAGAATTTATTAGGGCCAACCAGGACAAAAACTTACGAAATGATGTCCGTAGGAAAAGCAATGCAAGTGCCCTGTGCAATGTTTTGGAACAGACAAAAGTAAAATTTACGCAGAATACAACAAACGTATACGTTTATATATGATTATGATATATGATTATGTTCCGGCGCACTAAAATCTGTAATAAGTAGTCTACACTGCAACCATTCGTTTTGTCACTGACAGAATATGAAATCTAAAACTTCATTATTGAACCTAATTTTATTCCATTCCATAAAACATGAGTTGTTATCAAGACGTTATCTTGATATTTACGTCGTTATGCAAATTTCATTCGGTAAAATAAAAAGTACGCAACGCTAAAATCTGCGAATACTTATGTCGTCCCAAGTATATGTACTTCAAACTTTTAATGACTGTTGGTCTCTGAGGGCGTATTTTGACTTAAGTTTTTTTTTATTCAAATTATGACATGGTATGACCAAATGTAGACTAAGTTAATAACACGATCTAAATTAGCCCTAAAGTTAATATTTACACTACATAATAATATGCAGATACAGCAATAACTAAAAGTGTATTTGGTACCAATTTTCCTAGCTCCTGCGTTACTCTTACACCTCACACCGTGAGAACGATGTCTTAAGACAATTATATAGCTGGATTTGAAATAACGAGCATTTATTACGCACCCACGCTAGCTGTATAAGGTAGAATAAGGTGGGTGTCGTTGCTTGAATAGCCGATTGGGTCATGCGTCGATCGTTTGGGGTGTACCGCTTTGCGAAATTACCATTGTAAATTGTGACTGTCTGGATCGTAAAGTGCTTCAATCTAAAACACCATCTATTAGGTCATACCTACTTTTGTTTGTTTTTGTTATAGCGCCGAAGTAACTGTCTATATACATATTAAAAATTCATCTTCATTTTCTATGTGTGCATCCTGTGTTTAAAAATCGTTCATATACAATAAGTATTCCGCGTTTGTGTTGGATATTGTCATCTCCTGGCGTGCCGCATGCCAGCTGATGTCTGTGGGCGGTCGCCAGAGATGGCAGATTATTACCAGGAGGCTAATCTAGAATTTCCACTAGTTGATTGGTTCAATTTAGTTTACTGGACTAGATGTAAATTGATTTTCTCAGTATTTTGCGTAAAATTTAACTTGTTTTTATTTGCCTGTTATTATTTTGGAATCCTGCAAGACAATATCTGGACTCCTGACTATAATTTAATAATAGAACCAAATAAAATAATGATGATTTCAATTTAGAGTTATATTTCAGTTCCTGACTTGCTTAGTTTTTTGTGGCGTGCGAGGAACCACTGATCTATCCGAAGCAAAAAGCATATCTCATTTCATGAATGGCATTCCTCTCATGTCGATTAAACTGATACCTTTTGAGTCTGGATCGAATCATCTAAAAGGTAATCGAGTGTTTCCCATCAACTTACGAAATTGCAAAGGCCCTTGAGACGATGGTACTGTGGAGATACTTGTTACTGAAGAGGCAGCGATGGTAGCCAGCAGCGTGTGGTGGATGGCGTAGAGCTGAGCACTCGCTAAATATAGTATGAGATTTATTATGAATGTAATGTGTTCGTTCATTTGGTTTGTGATCTCAGTGAAGTGGTACTCAATCGGGTTGGAAGATATCACTGGGATTGTTTCAGGAGATACGTTTCAATCTCAATGCTCATTACATTCCATTGCTACTTATTTAATGCTGTACAATGTGCAAGCTAGTTAATTTTAATGCGATGTAAATGTGTAGGATTTATGTAGAGGCAGTAATTAATTAATAAAATAACATTTCTAATAGCCTTTTCTTTCTTAACATTTCTTATAACCCTCATTCAATGGTTTGTAATAACAAATAAATTCTCATTCTCGTAATTCGCAAAAACCTCACATGAAGGACCTCACTTACACAACGTTTGTTTTGAGGACACGTCGCTATTTTTATGGCAGATTACATCAGCGCCCAATTTAAGGTATTAGTCAAATATTTTTAATACGCAAAAACCGCGCACACACAAACGGTTAAATGTCAAGAGCGAAATGATAAATCAAATTATTCAGAGTAGTTTTAAATAAGTCTTCAGATAATCGAAATATTTCAATTACAGACGCGCATTGTTGTCAAACTTTACGATAATGTTAGTATGGGTCTTAAGAATGTTAAAAACTATTTTTAGATAATGGCCGAGTCGTGATTTTTATTTGTTTTAAATTGTAGACGTATTATAGAATAGTTCGGTTAGTTCTAGGTATTCCATGATTCCGTCATGTATAAGTTAGCTCGCAATAACAACGACCATTACTTCGCTGGAACTTCATTTAATATCGATCATTATAATATTAATGTGGATGTGGACATGACGTAATTTGCAAAGTCACAGTGTCAAGGTCCAGCCATGTTTACATTGCACTCAATAACGCTAATATGATAATTTAAATATACTTTTATATTTAATAATTATATATTGTAATTCTGATAATGTACTGAGAACATAAAATACGATCATCGATTTATCACAATGAACATTGGAAAGATGAACATTTTCCAGAAATAGAACCGAACGATTCCGTTGACACAAACATAATATTACAATGTAAGTCCTATTGTTGTAAAAAGTATCTATAAATTATCTTATCATTGATTTGTCCAAAACGAGTTAAAAATATAATGCTTAGTGAATATGATAATGTGCACTTTGTGATAGCATTTGAAGATTTAAACGTTTGAATATTAGCTTGATTCAGAGTGTCTTTATGATAGTTCCAGGCGATAAATGACGCTGAATGTAGTGCACTGAACACTGAATGCCGGAGTTCCACAATTTGTCATAACGCAACACAATGACGAGTGCCACCGACTCCGCCGAGGCGCCAATTGGCGTGCGCTTTTTTCTAGTACAGCTCGAACAACGACACGCGACGCTCGTCGCGCCAAAACGATTGGCGTGTTCGAATTACGAACGACTAAAATAATTCGAAGTGTTTTAATAAATGTTTGAGTGCCAGTGCCTTTTTGAGTGAATGAAGGTTTTCATTGATTGCGTACACCCGAACGTGATTGCGTTGTTTTTTCCTACAGCGCAGTTGAAAGTTTTCAGCTGATTTCCAACGTATCGACCTTGACCGGAGCGTTTAATAACAATTTTCCCGGTGAAATATTTACGATATCGGCATTCACTTATATCTTGCTGGATTATGATAAGACACGGATAAAATATACTTGAAAGAAATGGTTATTTACATATTTGACGAGCACTTAATGATAGAAAATCGGAAACATAGACAAATCTATATTTTGATAATATAACGGTAGGTGCATGTAACCGGGCCTTAACCGATTTGGCACCGGTAATGTCAACCGGCGACAATTAAAGATTAACTTACTGGCCTGAAACCCGTTTGAGTTCGTTGATTCGTTCGACACATGAATGCTGTTTTTGCTGCAATAATAGTTTGAAATTGGAACACTTATGTTGTATAAATTATCAGATTACCGTTAAGGTAAAATGGGACAAGTTTTTTTGTTATTTCATATTAATTATCACTATACTGGGCAACTAGTCTTCTATTTAAGGAAGCAGTGAGGAAAGAGGTCTGAACTCACCTTCACTTAGATTATATCGCGGACCTAAAAAAAGTTTTAGGTCCATAGATTATACATAAAAATATTCATAGCTCATTCCAAATATTATTAATCCGTTTCAATAAGCTTTTGCAGGGTAAATAATATATTAACAAAGTATAAAAGGAGCCTACATAATATTGATTTAACGTATCAATTTATTTTTTGGTCCATTCTTCCATAGACATATTATAGTATAACCAGCTTTTTATAGAACCAGTATTCACAGAGCAGTTTTCCGCCAAATTCCTTTCGCGCATACGTGCACAACAAAAGGCGTTTGATTACCACAAAAAGGTGACGAATGAAAAACCGTGGATTTTAGTGTTTTTGCAAATGCGACCGCTTTCCGGTTCGTTCATCCCGATTTCTTGCGTATCAAGCGCGCGGCCAGCCACCGTGACGCTGCCGGTGCTGCTTGTCATTGCCGAACTGGCCACTTGCAATATACAAATTTTGATTTTAAGGCAATATGGTCAATAGGTGATGAGGTCTACAAGTACTGTTCACGATGGTAGCGCCTGAAGTCCCTGTTCTAAATTAAAGCTAATTCAAATAGGCTCTAAAAGTTGAGAAATACAAATGTGGAATCAATCTGGAATTATAAAATCAAAACCCAAGTAGGTACTCAATTGTTTTGTTTTTAGTGAAAACAGTTGTCGAGAAGTTTATCGTGAACAATTAAAGCAGTTAAGATTGCAGGGAGTTTAGGAAAAAGCAAAAAGATCTTATCGGTCCGGATCGTAACGAATGAACAACAATAATCATAGAAGTGATATCTGAATGAGTCATTATAATTTTTATTATATCATAGACGCATGATAACGGTTAAATTACAGTTTAATAGGGACGATATAGATAGTGAAACAATAATTCTCTCAAATACACAGTTTGGCTTCAGATCAGGTCGCTCTACAGAGGAAGCACTCCATAATTATACTAGCTTTCTGGTACACAAAATTGATAGTAATCAAAAATGTCTAACAATATTTTTAGATCTTAAAAAAGCTTTTGATACGGTTTCTGTCCCCCAACTTGTCCAAAAATTATCTAATCTTGGCGTTAGAGGTGCTCCTCTCTCTTTGCTTTCCGACTACCTAAATATGAGAACTCAATGTGTTAAAATTGGAGAAAAAATTAGCGATGAATCATATATTGAATACGGTGTACCACAGGGTAGTATTCTGGGACCAACTCTTTTCCTTTGCTATATAAATGATCTTCCTAACTTAAAAATTGACAACTGTCATATACTTTCCTATGCAGACGATACCACTCTAACTTTTTACGCGGACTCCTGGGATAAACTTTACCAACTAGCTCAAATTGGCTTTGATACTATATGCAATTGGCTTAATGCTAACTCTTTAACCCTTAATGAAGATAAAACTAAATATATTCCATTCTCCATACAAAACAGAAGTGATAACTCTTACGGTCAATCAAATCAAATTATCGCCCATAAATGCCATTTCCCTCCTTATCCTGACTGTAATTGCCCTGAAATTAAAGTTACTGATCATATTAAATATCTTGGAGTAATAATAGATAACAATTTAACATTTAAAAAACACATTCATGCTATATCGCAAAGACTACGGAAACTTGGATACTTCTTCAAACAAATCAGAGAAGTGTCAGACTCCCAGACAATAAAAATGGCATATGAAGCATTAGCACAATCTGTTATTACATATTGCATTACAGTTTGGGGTGGGACGGATAAAACTAAAATAATTGAGCTCGAAAGAGCTCAAAGAATGATTCTTAAAATAAGCCTTCATAAACCACGATTATATCCTACACATTTACTTCATACGGAAGCTAAAATACTTACCGTTCGTCAAATATACATTTTACTAACGATATTGCGGAAACACTCAAAGATATCTACAGAATTGACGAATCTTAATGTTTATAATAAAAGACATAACAATATATGTACAATTCCACTATTTCGGACAAGATTCGCCCAAAAGTTTTACAACTTTCTCAGCAGCAGTTTATACAATAAATTTAACAGAATCCTCTTTATATCACGATTAAATAAACACACATGCAAATATAAATTATTTAACTACTTACTAGAGTTGAACTACACTCAGACTGAGCATTATATTACTGTAACTAGCTAAAACGTAATTATTATGTATATACATAATAATTATTATATATATGTATATATATAATATATATATTATTGTATACAATAAAATAAAAATATGATAATAAAAATAAAAATAATATCAAAAACATGCATACATACAAAAATATACATACATATACACAATCATACAAACACATACTATTATATTATACTATATTTATGTATATATATAAATATATATATTCATATTATGTTACCTACTTAAGTATAACTGGTAGAAATTGTTACTAGATAGTCCAAAAGCCAATGTATAATATTTACTACTAATTAATCTAGGGGGTCCCTGGTGTACTAAGATACAGGCCAAGGCTTAGTTTAGACACCAGATCTCCCACAGATTACTTAGCACTTACATATCTTTTCCTTGTAATTATATTTTAAATGTTACCAGAATGTAATTTGTGGATGAGATGAAATAAAGATTTTTGTATTTGTATTTGTATTTTGTATTTAATTTGAAGGGCAACGCTGCATAGATAATATCGAGATACCTAATATTGTTGCAATCAATCAGCAGTTATCTAGCTGTTAATAAATAGTTCGGTGATACAAAAATATATTTCAGTATTGTATGTTAGCGAATATTTCAAAAGTTTGTTGTTTTTAAACGCTTTTATTTAGCTTCACTTCGGAGCATCAAAGCATCAAATCAAATCTTGTAACGTTAATTTGAATGACTTCCCTTTAATGAAAATTGATGAAATTTGGCAGACATGTGTATTTCCGATGACAATACACGAAAATTAAAAAAAAAAAAAAAAAAATTAAATTAAAAAAAACGATTTTCAGACTTTAGACGCATAATTCTCTATGTTCTATTTTACGTAGAGACTTGAAATTTTCACAACTTGTAGCTAATTTTATAAACTAAACATTATTGAAATAAAAGCGTTTAAAAAAAAAATTTTTTTAGGATTCAACTTATTCTCTATAGATATATTGATGAAAAAACAGCTGTAAAATTTCAATATTTTAGAAAAAAGTTTAAAATTTGAGGATACCGTGCTTCAAGCTTCATCGATTATCTGAAAAACATTATTGGATTAGAGAAAAGTCGTAAAGATTATCGATGTTTCCCCAAGTAAAGCAAGTAATTCGTTATCTTATGGCTACATGACGCGACATCGCCGACAGGTTCTGATGTTGTACACCTACTGTCTCAACTCTGTATTATTATGCACTTGTTATAACGCAGGTCGCACAAACTCGCACACCGTGACGACACAAACAACGCGGTCGATGACATAAACGCAATTTAAGACGTTACATTTAACGAGATAGAAAAAAGTGACGAGCAGTTCAAAGATGCAGTCCTAAATCGACCTCTTATCAGTATTATAGAAGTTCATCCATTCGGTCCTGATGGTTTTAATTTGGTTTTAATTTCGTGCCTTTTAAGAATTAAATACCCTAAATTCTTTGTTAAAATCTCAATCATTAGTCATTCCTGCGTTACGATAACTTCTTACGATTGATCACCGATAAAGTCTGTAGTAGTAGAATCTTCTGTAAGAAAAGACTCATTGTCTTTATACAATCTGTATAATTTGTTTTACACATAACAATAAACAAAGGTATCTAATTCTTTTTGCACTGTTTCTTTACCAAATTATTTTAGTTGGTCAATATTATAATTGTTAGATGAAACTGTCCGTTCCTCTCTGGCAACGATTGCATCATATCACACTTTAATTTCACAGATGCATACTCCAGATTATACTAAAAGCATTGCTTCTCTTATCTGTGGCGTCATTGAAGTTCTTTATTCACAGTGCTCGAAGAACTCTACATACATAGTTTTTTGAAGTGTTACTATTTTCGTGCTTGTGATTTGTAATTGAGTTTGCTAAATAACACTGTGTTTCATAATTACGAGTGCTAGTTTGTTGTTTAGGTTTGATGCTAAGAATATCCTTCTAGTAGTCAGTAGTACAAAATGATTTTGAGTGTTTTTAAAAATCGTCTTCCAATAAATTAATTCTTATCTTTATTATTTCATTATTGTCGTCCGTAGAATATGGAGGATTATTATTTAACGGCATGTCATCAACTGCATGCCAATTCCATGTTTCTTCTAAATCGTAATGCAAAGCATTAGCGATTACCTACTCTGTAAAAACGATGCTGTTAATAGCGTTAAGCTGAGTTTAGTAAAAAATGCTAGGTGCTCCACATGACCTGCAGACACATCTTGTTAAGCAAGTCACCTTGAGCGAGTCACCCGCGGCCCGATAGCGATACAGACGGACGACCCGACGCACGTGCTATGTGGGTTGCTACTTAGCAATCTGGCTTATACGGACTACGGAGACATGTTTAGGATTACATGCAACCGACCTACTATCGCTATTTTACAGGGTTCTATAAAGTTACAGTAACTGAGTCGGACTAGCGAAACATTAAAATGTTTGGTCCAGTATATCAATTGCACTTCAAAAAAGTAAGGCACGGAAGGAAATGTGATATACACTTTATACCTATAAACATATCATTTGTCTTGTCAAAATTTATAGCAGCTTTAATTTCAATAGAGAACACAGATAGAAGCCAACTACAATTGTTTTTTTTTTCACAACACTAGTAATTTCCTGCGGGTAATCATGTAAATTAAAACAATTTACTACTTCTATCTTGTAAGAATAAATCGTAATTTACGCAAGAATCTTCTACACCATTCATAAAACATTTGGCAGCCGTTCCACTTTAGAAATGGTTTCAGGTTCGACTGCCAATGCGCCTATTTTTATAGACACGTGACATTATCAACTGACCACTCAGTGTTCGATTCTGCACTTAATCCAGAATTGCTTACGATGTAAAATTATATCAGACGACCGAAAAATGAACTATTTACTTAAACTTTGGAAATTTCGTAATTCTCTAAAATTAAAAGCTTCTAAAATGGCAGACTTCTTCAGTAGACAAACATATTAATTTTGCTGCGCAATTAGGAATGTGAATATAGAGACCTTTTTGTCATGCTTGTTCGAGACAATCCATAATCGCGCAGCCGTGACATCGTTATCATTTTTTATTTATTTGCAAACAAACAATTATAGTTTCAAGTTTGATTCACACATCAAACGGTCAAATTCCTCTGAACAATTCAAGGTCGCGTCAGTCTTGTGGAATTTATGTATTTTAGCAGGTCTGACACCATCGATAGCTAAAATTTTCATTCAATCCTGGTTAAATCAAAATATAATTATCCTCGCATCTTTTCAGTTCACATTAGCTTATTATCTTGTGGTGGGAAAAATGCTGTGATTTATTTGCCTTAATTTCATATTCTAATGTAGCAATTGGCCTTATGTAGCTAATTTATTGAGGAATGGGTCTCCTTCACTACTTAAACCATGAATACTGCCGTAATCCAATCCAACACACGGTCATAAAATTAAGATTTGTTTCGTTCACTGCGAGATTAAACGGTCGTTGACCTTCCTAAAAATATTGCCACTCCGCTTTATTTTGATGATATGAAGTCATTCTATGCAATGTTTTGTATTTGTATTCTACGAAGTTAAGCACTGCGTAATAATGAATAATTCGTTACTTTAAAATAATATTAATATTGTGATTTATTGATTTCTAGTCAATACTAGTATTATTGTTAAGCTTCAGCACGTATAATGGTTTCCTCAAGTACGTTGAAGTCGTTAACGCAATCTGTTAAATAAATGTTGACGACATGGATGGGAGAAATAAAAATATCCTGCAACGTGATGAATGAATTAAAACTGCCATTGGAATTACTTAGCTGCGTCATTAGTGTGTCAGTTCTAGAAAAGAAGAAGACGATCATTAAATAAGTCACGTACATTTATTATTAGACGAAAAAGAGGAACCTAAAGTGAACTTCTTGTTTTCGTTTCATTGTTATTATGCGCCTTTTTTAGAAAACACAAATTAAAATGAACTTTAGATGTTTTTCCATAACACCCGTTGTTACCGGGGTTTAACAAGGTAGAATTTTGTGCCCTATTTGCCGTAGTAAAATATTTTGATACTCGCCGAAGTTTCTTTTAAAGAAAACAACGAAGATACCATTTTATATTTAATATCGTCCAAAATAGATAGATCGCGTTAAGGAAGACGGATGATGGATTCTCGTAAGCGACTTTAATTTATTTATGGGTTGAAATTCTTACGTAAACATTTTAAATCACTATTCAGGGCACGTATTTTTGCTCGCTCCGAGCTGCTGTCTTTGAGTTCCCCTAATGGATTGAGAGCTGAAAAAATGAAAACAAAGAATAAAGATGTGAAAATAATTTGTTTAGTGTTCGTAAGTTATAATTATAAAAAGTTATTTCAAGTTGTTAAACGATTTAAGATACTCGTTGGTTAATTTAATAAAGAGTCGATGACTATTTTCTTTTCCTTGAGTTTATTCGTTAGTGCTCGCAGACCCTCGCACGGTTCCTACTATGGTTTCTCCGGTCGACACGTATTGACCTGCCCCGCGCTTATTATCTTCTTCATGTAGCACTAAGCTACTTTTAACCCTTTCAATATTACCCACAGTGTTTCTGTACTGTATTATTATAATAAATATTTATGTTTTATTTGGATTATCTTAACGGTTGTCGCAATAACACTGAGCTATTAAATTCTGTGTTTATTGAGTGGAGCTTGTCGATTGAAATATTTACTGTATGGTTACTCGGCTCTCATCCGATTGAAATTATCTCTGATAGTAAAGCATAAGGATTTCTAGGCCTCAGATTAAAGAAATAAAAGGTTCTAGGCGTAGAAATTTAATATTGTAGAGTTGTTTAATTTCTAAGAAATTTACGGCCGTTACGTCAATTATTTCCTAATGAAAGGTGTCACAGTTAATTGGATGTATGATTTCTGTGACTTGATTAGTATTGACATCATTTTTAATGTCTAAGGTTGTAACTATTATAATAGACCTTCTTGCCTTGAGTTTGTTTTCAATGTTACAACATGACGGTCAAGTATAAATGAGACGATTAATATGGACCGATCATACTTTATATAAATTTCGTGAGTCATTAAGCGCCGGCGGTATTCGAGGTAAACCGCAGCAATGTAACTATATCCGTTTTAGGTAATTGAGGAAAACTAGCGTAAGGTTCAGACTAGGTGAAACCAAAACTTTGTATACAGAATCGTCAGCTAACCTTGTAACCAAGTGTAATCTTTTCAAATAGCAATATTACTTTAACGACATTTACATGCCGGAAGCTTATCGGAAAAGCCTTACGTCACCGTATGGTCACCGTCCACAGGATATTTACTGTAACAGGGCGAGCGATGCGTTCGAGACGTCGCCGCGTCGCCGCGTCGAGGCACGGATTCGTTTTATGATCACGTTCCCCTCTTGACTAGCGAGTTGTTGTTACGCAATGAAATATTAAATTTTTGATTACTTTCATAATAATCGTGTCGATTGAAAATGTAAAATTAATGTTTTGATAAATGCTTTCACGTGCATTCTTTCAAATAAAACATTTTAATTTTTTCCAGCATAGGAATAAATTGAGCTTCATCTAGATTATGCTTGCTCTAGATTATAAACTTAAACTTACTCGCAATGACTTCAGTGTGCACTGTGCACTCATGAAAGGACAAAAATGAATAGAACTGTATCTCAATCTCTCATTTTTTGTTACATTAGCAAATTCCATCCTATAAGATCACCGGAAAATGACAACATACAATTCGATTCAACTCTTAGCTTTGCACTAACTACGCCACGTGTTTCACGACGGAAACAGACGACGTATCATGATGATGATGTGGGCCGAAGTAAATATTAGGGAGCTACGTCACCCCTCGCTCCCGTGGCCGTATCGTAAGTTTTGTAAGCGTGTCAAAGTGTCAAGAGTACGGCAGGTCTGCACCGCATCGGCGCAGTGCGGTGCGCGCGCATCCCCCGATACTGATATCGAATGGGCCAGTCATTTTCCTAACCTCAAACCCCTCACGGAACAGCTGTTGTCACGTTCTGTAATAATTAAACGGTATCAACGCAAAAGCGTCCAAATGATGATACGCGTCTACACGCGCCGGTAGCTGTTACGAAATATTTCAAAATTAGAATCGGCGTTATTTTTTTTCGGTTTACGGTTTTCATTCTTCCATTCCATTCAGTTTTCGGCCAGCGCGGTCTGCGATAAGTCGTGCCTTTACGAAATAATTTTACATGTTTCATTTTATTCAACTATTTACGCAACTTGTTTTTTTGTTCGACTTGTCAATGCACTTTTGCTAATGCTTATTAATTTAAAATTAATTATTTACGGCTAGGTTTAATTAAATAAGACAAAAACTTTTTGTATTGTGAAGTTTTAACGTAATTGTGTGGATCATGACAGTGTTCAGTGAAGGATTTAAATAATAGTGTTGTGAACGACAGTGCTATAATGGAGGAGTACCAGTATGACTTCGCGTACGAGTGCCGGGTGGGTATCTCTACTGTGACTTGTGTAGAATAGATGGTTGAAGTGCTTCAAACTTGAAAACTATAGATAAGGATCAAAGCGTTGTTTACTTAGCAACACACGATTAAACATACTGTATTGTAATTTGTAACTGCGTGTTAATCCGGTATCTTGTGTCGACGGTAGTGCACGACGCCTTTGAAACGTCGGGTGCGGTCTTTAGTTAGTTGACCCGTAATGGAACAATTTGGGACGGTTTAGATGCCTCGTAAAAGTAGATTCTATCGTTAAAAATCACTCGTGAACCCTAGGTCACTTTTGTCCTCCAATTGCGATACTTACATTAGCGGCATACCTACCCAAGGTATGCTTTCGGCTTTTCAGTTACATGCAGATACCTCTAATGAGACTGCTAAAGTAATCTATAAACTCAACTTTTCTGATTTTACAACTATCTCTATATTAAATTCTGCTACTGTTAATGTACGCCGATAACCGTTGGGGAAGAAAGGTCCTTGAATGGCGCCCACGTCTCGGAAAAAGGAACATAGGACGCCCCCCGACCAGGTGGACTGACGACCTGAAGAAGACAGCGGGTATCCGCTGGATTCAGAAGGCTCAGGACCGGTCAGAGTGGCGCAAATTAGGGGAGGCCTATGTCCAGCAGTGGACCTCCAAAGGCTGATGGATGGATGGATGGGCTGTTAATATTCCAGTTATTTTAAATTCTCGCAGATAATCGTTAGGGAATATTACATCCATTATTTTAAAGATATGCTGAAGAGTTCCTTTCGGCGTTACTTTTCTTCAAACAAGACAAATTGTGGAACGGTTACGGGTCGAAATACTCTCATCAGAAGCACTTTTATTTTCAATGTTTGTGATAGTTGAATTTTTCTGGGTACACGTACGTTATGTCCCAGTTTGAAATAATATGACCGCACCTTTATATTTCATCGCGACCGGGTTTGAATGGCCGTATTTGTAAAGGATGTCGCGCTGCAATGCCGCAGTGTGTACTGATTGTTACTACATCACACTACTCTCCATAGTTAACGGATAAGTAGTATTTCTGCCCAGAACTGTGGCAATCCTGCGTAATAATTGGATTCTACCAAAACTTGAAAAGATGAATTACGAATGGAGTTACTTAGCATTAATTTGGTTAACGTAACGTGAAGCGTTTTTCTTTGCTTTACTTAGTATGTCGAAATCGTTAACACATCTTAATTATTTTAATAGTAAAACATTGACCATAATATCTTGACGATTATTTTATTTATTTATTTATTTAGATCTGCCCGTGGTTACAACACTCAAATACAAATCAAGCTTATAACTATTTTTAATTACTACGTGTTTAACCTTTTAAGGCAAACACAGCATGCACGTGCTGATCAGGTAGTTTAATTTATCTATGAACTAATAATTTAAATCGTAAGCGGATCTATTTATGTTGGCTTAAAGTTATGGGTTTCTTAAATGATGGAATTAATTTATACGTGTCTGTTTAGAACCTGTAACCAAACATTCTTCAAATGGGTCACGAGTAGTAGGTTGCGTTATAAAGAGCGTTTGCTGAGTTTCTGCTATCTTCTCTTACAAATTAAAGTATTTGTATTTTCTATCTCAAATATTACCTACACTGTTTAAAAAATGCGTGATCTGTCTCAGATATATTGATATGGATGGCTAAACCATAGGTATAGGATTCGAGCCACATGCTGCTATATAGCGAGGCGAGGAGGCGAGTTAGTAATAGTTGTGTTGTGTTGTTTCCAGCGGCTGGTGGAGGCCATGGCGCCGCGCTCGGCGCGCTCCTTCCGCCAGGAGTTCAACATGCAGGACCTGGCCACCACGGAGCACACGTACACCTCGCACTTCACCACCGAGAAGTGAGTACACATTATTGGAATACCTCGCAGGACTCCCATTGGGAAGAAAGAAAGATGAATCCTTTTCTTCACGTAGATATCATGTATTTAGTTAACAAATTTGAGTAGTCCATCTCAACTATTAGCTTTTTTTTATTCGTCTCGAACGTTAGGTACATCTGCTTGTGGGAAAATTGTCTCTAGTAAATTATTCAATTAATGACAATATCAATAAACAATGATTTTATAATATAGAAATACTTTTTGTCAAAAACGTATTAGTAAATAACTCAAAGTAATATACAGATATTACTGTATTTTTTCAAGTTTAATAGACTTGACTCTTAATTAATAAACATAGGTATTAATAAAAAATTACGCTTACTCACTACGATAAAAATAACGCAAGGTGCGTGTTATTTTATAAAATTTTATTTGATAGTATTTTAATATGTATCCTTTCATATTTTCTTTCATACAGATATGTCAGGACCTCACACACAAAAGAGCTCGACAGTCATGTACCAATTAAATCAATGGCTAATGGCAAACTGAACTCGCCCAACTACGCAACCAAAACTGTCATAGGTGACGACGACAGACCCGACGTGAGGAATCTTAAGCGAGTTCACAAAATGTACGAAGGTCCCAACATAATCGAATCTAGAGGTATAGTCCACCCCGAAACACGAGAAATTTTGACCGTGGGACAAGCAATTAGTATGAGAATATTAGACGTTCGAACCGGCAGATTACTCTCTTCACCGGACACGAGGCAAACTATGACGATAGAACAAGCGGCGAAAGAGGGCCTAATCGACCCGAAACTTGCCGCCAGACTCACAGGTCCTTGTGGGATGACTGAAGATGGAAATGAAGTCACCTTATTGGAAGCCATCCAGCGGGAACTGTACGATGCTGAACAAGGACTCACAGACCCAGCAGAAAAGAGGATCAAGGTGACTGTTGAGGGTGAACCTCAGAGCACCCAAGGAATGAGTATTTCGGATGCGTTGAACTGCGGTCAAGTCGATTTACAAAGGGGTCTCTATCGTCTTCCAAACGGCACCTACATCACCATAGCGGAGGCTTACCAACGAGGCTATCTGATCTACAATGAGATAATCAAAATAAAATCAAGCGCTCTGTCTTTATCTGACGCGATTAGCCAAGATTTAGTTGACAATACTGGTTGGATCTTGGACAGGAATTCGGGCGATAGGTTCCAATTAGACGTTGCTATTAAAAACGAATTAATTAATCCAAATGTGAGAGAAATCGTAGATGCTAAAAACGATATAAAAATAACACTTACCGAAGCAATTGAAAAGAACATAATAAATACTAAACATTCCAAATACGTACACAGTGTAACAAAAGAAAAGATGACTTACAAAGATGCAGCGAGCAAACGATACATTTGTAAACCTATGACGTTAAAAGATGTGTGTGACAATAATTTAATGACTAATGACGGTAAAATTTTATCTCCCGCTAGCCGAACACCTTTGAATATTTTAGAAGCTATTTCTGCCGGAGTTTTAGATAGTGACAATGTAAAATGTGTGACTGACACCACAACTGGCCAGCTCCTTACTTTATCTGAAGCTTTAGGTGCTAGGATCATTCATACTGATAATAAGTTCCGCGATAATTTAACAGGAGAAATATGTACAATTCCAGAAGCAGTAGATCGCGGCCTTATTACATCAGTTTCACAACGATCAATTTTTGATATAGATGGTTTTAGGGACCCTAAAACAGGAGAATTTGTTTCCTTTAATTCTGCGTTAAGTAAAGGCAATATAAAGTATGTCAATGGGGAAACCTTTCTTAAAGCCGAAAGTGGTGATTTTGTGTATTTAGAGGACTGTACTAAAGTGTCAATTGTTCGCCCTGAGGTATTAGAAATGTTTAATCGTAAGATAGGAATCGTTGAAAACGGTAACGAATTATCAGTTTTGGACGCTGTGTTCAAAAATATTCTTGATCCAAAAACAGGTCATTTACTAGATTCTAATAGAAAACCTATTCCTTTTAATAAAGCGGTAGAGATTAA
Organism: Thymelicus lineola; assembly: GCA_963932265.1. Taxonomy (NCBI): domain Eukaryota; kingdom Metazoa; phylum Arthropoda; class Insecta; order Lepidoptera; family Hesperiidae; genus Thymelicus; species Thymelicus lineola. The sequence continues at coordinate 11,369,919 of OZ010705.1, read as the reverse complement.
TATGATAACACCTGAAGGTGCTGCTCTACTTAATTCTCTCTTAAATATTACTCTCACCTTACAAACAGTTACAAAAACTGTTAAAAGGTATGTTACAGTAACTAATACCAACACATCCCATCGTTCTGAAACCGTAATCACTTTTTCCGAAGCAGTGCGAAGGGGTTTGATTGATGAGAGCACTCAAACATTTACGGATCCAACAACAGGAACAGTGTTTCCGATACAACAAGCTTTGGATGAAGGTTTATTAGGCGTAGAAAAAGATGAACCCCGAGTAGCTATAATATCAGATCGCGTTACAAAAAGAGACTTAATTCCAGGTCAGGTAGTAGAGCTAAAAATCACTAAGAAGTCTTTTATAAAGGATCTTCCGCCTAGTCCAGAAAGTAAATTACAAAATGATAATAGACCTGAAACAATGAAGAGTCCCGATTATATTGTCCGTGAGACAGTGGAACCTAGGGAGTTTAAAACCGACACGTCAAAATCCTTTACAAATGAACCTTCAGTAACGTCATTAACAATTAAGAAAAATACTATTGAACTTCCTAGTGGTGGTTGGACATTACATGAAGCTATTCAACACAATCTCTTTGATCCAGCTACTGGGCTTTTCATAATTCCAGGTACTGACAGAGTTTTAGACCTAAAAGAAGCAATAAGTTTGAATGTTATTAACCCGGAATCTGCTAAAGTTCTCGATCCTAAAACAAAAAAAGTGATTATTTTAGGTAAAGCTTTAGATTTACATATTTTGGATAGTACAGGTCATTATAAATACCAAACATATACGATTACAATGAAAGAAGCTATCGAACGTAAATACATAACATTTGTGCATTTATCAACAACTACTTCTACTCATAAAGTTATAACGATTACTTCAATAGCTGGTATGCCAGACAAAATGGAAATATCAGAAAGTCAAGATATTTCTCCTGATAGAGCTGTAAGTGATGAACAAAGTGATTTAGAACCAGTACAAGTGAAACCTGGCATAATTTTTGATCCTTCTACTGCTTTGGTAATTTCAACAACATCAGGAGTTTCAGAAAATATCATTGAAGCTGTTAATCGGGGGGCGATTTCACCCGATTCAGTAAATGTTGTAGACCCCAAAGCTAATAAATTAATCCCACTTAAAGACGCGTTACGTAGAGGTATCATTGATGAAGTATCTGGTGACTATACCGACAAGTCGGGAAAAAGGGTAAGTCTAGCTGAAGCAGCGAAAATCGGTCTTGTTGCTGTTGTAGGTGCTCCTCTTGTTGCAGCTAGTAAAATCATTCAGTTAGTTAAAAGTACAATGGTTATTGATCCAAATACTGGAGAAGAGCTACCCATGGAAGTAGCTTATGAAAGAGGTTTAGTTGATCCAGATACGTACAAAAAATATGAGGATTCTATAAGGGATAAATCTCCTGATAGTGATATTAATCAAAGCAATACTGAACAAAAAGCCTCAAATCAAAGTTCAATTACGATATCTAAGATTACAAAAACCATGGTTTTAGATCCAAGAACAGGCGAAGAGCTGACAGTGGAAGAAGCTAGCAATAGAGGTATTGTAGATGAAAGCACTTATAATAAATACATGAAAACGCTACATGATACATCTTCGAGCCCCGATAATTTAACATCCAAAAAAACTAAGTTATCTAAAGGCTTGGAAGCGGCTGTTTCAGAAGGCTTTATTACAGTAGAATCTATTCAGAGTAGTCTTTCAGCTGATAACCGTAAAAGAGAAAAGGATGTTTCTAAAGTAATTGACTTAAGTAAGATCAGCCCTAATAAAAAAATTAAATATGATACGGATGTTATTAAAAGACACATTTCTGGTACAACCGAAGACACAAAACCAATTATTTTACAAAAATTAAGAAAACGTGTTATACCACCCGCAGAAGCGGTTGAGAGAGGTTTGATTGATGAGACAACAGCTAAAGTTTTAGAAGCTGTGAAGTCATTTAAAAATAAAGATGGGTCGCCAATGACACTAGAACAGGCTTTAGACAATGGCTTAGTTAATAAAAGCCAGGTTAATGTTGTTGACCCAGTACATCATGAAGTAGTTACTGTTGATGAAGCTATTAAAAGAGGCATATTAGACGCAGAAGGTCAGGATGAAGTATTGGTACCAATTGCTAGAAGTCTTACTATTCCAGAAGTATTGGAACAAGGTTTATTCGATCAAACCACAGGTAAAATAATTCACCCGGAAACAGGAAATCTACTGTCATTAAAAGAAGCAATTATTTGTGACATAGTTGATCCACTATCACGTGTTAATTTATCACCTAGTACAAATATAACTCTGAATGAAGCTATCGTGAGAGGCATTGTAGACAGTGATAAAAATATAATCAAGACTAGTACTGGGCCAATAGATTTTGTTACAGCAGTTAATTATAACTTACTACCAGAAACAAAAACATCAGAAAGTATTGAAATTCCCCCTGCAGCTATGACACTATCTGTAGCCCTTAATCGTAAGCTTATTAATCCAGATACTCAGGAATTCAAACATCCACTTACGGGAAAATCGATACCAATTACCGAAGCCATCGAAAATAACTTAATAATGGGTGTACCATATCCCCAGACAAATGCTACTATACCTATAGAAGAAGCATTAAATCAGGGTTTAATCAATCTTAAAGATCAGACATTTTCTGAACCCTTGACAAAAAAGAAAGTTCCACTAGAAACAGCACTCGAGCAAGGTTTATTAGCAGTCAAACTAGATAGAGAAGCGACAGAAATTAGCGGTGTGGTTACAACCATAACAGAAACATTTTCTTCAGAACATACTATTACAACCAAAATGGTAAAACTCCTTGCAGATTATGTTCTCGTCAATACTAACGAAGTTCTTAATACAAAAACTGGAGAATTGGTAACAATAGAAGAAGCTCGTCAAAAAGGTATTATAGTGGATGAAGCAGTAAGTCAAGAACAATTTATGACTAATGATACAAATATTAATTTCGAGGATGCCCTTAATCATGGGTACATAAATATAGAAACAGGTATGTTTAAACATCCAAATACAGGAGAAACATTATCTATAACCGAAGCAGTTAATTCGGGCATACTTAATACTGAAATTTCACCTAAACCGTCATCCCCTACACCAGTGAAGAAACTTGAGTTGCTTGATCTTAATGAAGCATTTGAGGTATTATTTGACGATAAAACACAAAAGTTTAGAGATCCTAAATCTCCCAATAAAGTGGTCACTTTTAAGGAAGCACTAGAAAGAAAAATAATTGATCCACAATCTGTTATATATGATGTTAAAGCTGGACACCCCATAACACTTCAGAAAGCACTAGATACAGGCATCCTAGATAAGAAATCAGGAAAATTAAAAGAACCCATTACAGGTAAGTCAGTTGATATAAAAAATGCAGCTAAAATGGGTTTAGTTGCTGTAGTAGCTGCTCCAGTGTTGGCTGGAATGGCTGTGGTAGAAGGGGCAAAATTTGTAAGTAGCAAAATTATGAAGCCCAAACAACATGAAACTATTATGTCTGAGGAGGTTAAAACTAATGTTCCGAGTGTTACTAAGTTACCAGAGCTGCTAAAAAAGCCTACACTAGATAAAAATGTTGATAAAGAATTGGATGAACCAAAACTTACACCGAAAGAGAATCAAAAATCTGGAGGGCAAAAATCAGGTAGTAATATATCTCAACAAATACCTAAAACAGGCAAAGAAGATGTAATTCTCCCTTCTTCAGTTTCTAACGAAAAAATATCTATAGTTAAGGATGTAGCGTTGGATGGACAACGTATTTCCCAAGAAAGCACAGTTAAAATGAATGAAGGGAAACTTATAAGCATATCGAGTGCATCACAACAGGATAAAAAACTCGCATCTCCGTTAAGAGAAACGAAAGACAAAGTAACTATAGACATAAAATCAAAAGACCTGTCAAAGCCAAATATAGGCGCCACATGTCTTGATAGTCTCAAAGAGGACAATTTGTGTAAGAAATTATCTGCTGACGAAAGTCATGATAACCAATATCAACCTGAAATAAAAGAACTTAATACTTCTCTGGGTACTAGAGATACCACCATCGAAAGCACTCCAATTACGCAAGAAATCAGACAAATGACTCCAAACGGACAAGAAGTTACTACGATAATTAAAACTGTCAATTCATCTGAGCCAACTAAGTTAATTTCCGAACATATGAGCACAGTTATTACAACGACAGCTTCGAAAGTAACAACTATTGAAATAACTCAAAACGAGTCTACATCTTATGAAGTATCCCCTGATGATCTCTTAAATAAACCTGAGCATGTATCCGAAACAACAATTTCAAAACAAGAAGTAAAGATATCTCCCGATCAAGTTGACAAAGGGCACACTGTAGAAGAGATAGCAATATTAGATGACATCAAAAATAAGATATCTAAAGACAAACCAAGTTTATCTAATATACCATCAAGAGACGATCTTACACCAAAGGAAAAAGAAGTTGTGAAATCCCAACAAGATTTTAGTAGCGAATCGAAATGTGTACAATCTTCGACAGAAATAATATATGATCCAAATACTAACACCATAATATCCGCTTTAACTGGGGAATCTGAAGATATTCTTTCAGCTGTAAAGAGAGGAACTTTATCAACAGATTTTATTAATGTGGTGGAGCCAGAAACAGGTGCTCAAATTACCTTAAAGGAAGCTGTAAATAAAGGTATAATTAATGAAAAAACGGGAGAAATAAAAGACAAATCTGGACGTAAAATGACCTTAGCTGATGCTGCCAAAATAGGTCTAGTGGCTGTTGTTGGCGCTCCAATACTTGCTGCATCCAAGGTTGTAGATGCAGTGAAAAACATAAATTCTAAAACTGTTGAAAAAATTGCTCCAACAATAACACAGCCACGTGAGGACTGTCCGCCAATCGGACAAACACCAGAAGATGGCAATATCAACACATTGTTGGCTCTTGATGCCCAGTTGCAAAAACCTTATAATAAAACTTCAAGTGACATTGAATCCGTGTTAGTAGAACCGAATGCCGCAAAAAATAAAATGCTGAGTGATGATGGAAAAATTGTATCTGCTCTTCTTATTGACGCTGAAAAACAACCTTTAAGAGTAATTGAAGAAATCACAGAACAAAATGTTACTAAGGAGCTACCAAAAACTTTAGAAATATTATGGGAAAACATTCCATTGATAGATGCCATTGCACAAGGAAAAATTGAACCTAAGGTATGTCGCATTATTGTCAATGGTATAGAGACACTATTAACTGTTCAGGATTCTTTAGAACAAGAACAAATTAGTAGGTTTACTCCGATTGATGTCGTTTCGAAAAATTGTGTTATTGTTAGGGAAACTAAACCCAAGCTTTGCATTTCTATTTCCCAAAAGCTTACAGCGGAAGAATTGGCTGAAATGGGTATTTATGATATAGAGAAACAGGTATTCCTGAATCCCGAAACTAGTGCTAAGATTACATTTGAAGAACTGGTTTATGGGTTACATGTATTTGACCCAAGTAATATATTGGTAAAAGATTTAGGAAGTAAATCAGACAATTACATACCTTTCGATGAGGCTATAGCAAAACCCATTATTGATAAAAGTACAGGTTATATGGTTAATCCTAAAACAGGGAAACGAGTATCTTTCGTGGAGTGTGTTCAAGGTGGTTGGATAGTTGAGAAACCTGAAGATATTTCACTTCCTGAACAAGTTTCCATTGAGTCAGCTTTAGAACAAGGATTATATAATCCGAAAACAGGTGAAATCAAAGACGTAAACACTGGTGAGTTAGTGCCTATTGGCGAAGCAGTTGAAAAGGGTCTGATTGACCAGGAATCGATATTAATCAAAGTTCCTCGATCAAATGAAAGTATTTCCTTTTCCGATGCTATGGAACGTGGAATTATTGAAATCCGTGAAGGTATAATAACGATAGTAGAAACTCATGAAACAGTAGAAGTATCAGTTGCAATCCAACGTGGATTAATAACAATTATTAGAAGACCAATATCTATTGAAGCAGTAATTATGAAGAATATGTATGAGCCGAATACTGGAAAAATTAAAGATAGTGTAACAGAACAACTAGTCACTGTTATAGATGCAGTTGATAGAAACATTGTCCATCCAACTATTTCGGAAATCAAAGATACTGCTTCAGAAAAGTTTATAACACTTTCAGATGCACTTGATACAAAACTGATAAATCCTGAAACAGGAAAAATGAAAGACAAAAAGACTGGTAAAGACATTCCATTAGATGATGCATTAAAGAAAGGCTTGATTGCTACAAAAGACGTTACTTACTCTCTTTTTGATGTAATAGAATTAGGTTATTATTCTCCAGATACATGCAAAATATTGAGTCCAAAAACAGGTGACACTATGACTTTATCTACAGCCATTAATGAAAAACTTGTTGATCCTTCCGATGTAAAAATTAAAGACGATAAATCAGAAGCGGTGATTCCTTTTGGACAAGCCGTTAAATGTGGATTAATTGACTTGGAACGGGGCATAATTACCACTCCGCTTTACAACCTTAAGGAAGCTAGTGAAAAGGGCTACTTGTTAAGTGACAAAAAACCATGGACTTTACAAGAAGGTTTAGTTCAAGGCTTTTATGATCCGGAAACAGGGCTACTTACTATTCAAAACGTTACTATGACGCTTGAAGATGCAATCAAAATAGGAAATATAAATCCGGAAGCTTTGACCGTTAGAAATTCTAGTACTGGGGAAATTATATCTTTAGCAGATGCTATTACGGTTGGTATAATTGATTCAAAGGAAGGTAAAGTTAGGGATCCAATGCAAGGTGACAAAATATCACTTACCGATGCTTCCGAACGGGGCTTGATTCTACCTGCTAAACGAAAACTTAGCTTGCCGGAAGCTGTTTTCAAAGGATTTTACGATCCCAAAACTGGAAAGTTCTCGCATCCTCAAAGTAAAGAAAAGGTTCCGACTGATAGGGCAATCAGAAAACGTATGTTAGATCCGCAGTCTACGTTAGTGCACGTTGGTGGTAAAGTGATTCCATTCGAATTTGCTGTTGATAAAGGTATTGTAGATGGTAGAACAGGAACAATTTTATTAGGTGATGAAAGAGTAGATTTCCGGGAAGCTTTCGAAAGGGGCATTTTAGTAGAGGTCAGAAAACCACTGTCTCTTATTGAAGCTCTTGAAAAGGGTGTGTACAATGAAATTACGGGACTTTTTATGGATCCCCAGAGCGGAAAAAAATATACACTCGCAGAAGCCATTAAAATGAATCTGATCGATCCCCATTCGGTTCATATTCAAGACAATAGGCTTGGAAAATGGGATAAAATCACTTTGTCAGAGTCGATACAAACGGGTGTTATTGACGATAAATCAGGAAAAATTAGGAATATCAACAATGATAATGAACAAATAAGTCTTCGCAAAGCTTTCGAGATTGGTTTACTTGTAGATAGCAAAGCCCCCATTAGTTTACAAAGAGCACTACATCAAGGTCTATACGAAGATAGTACAGGGAAAATTATTGATCCAGCTACAAGTCGTAAAATTACTTTGCATGAAGCAATAAGACGTTCTATTATCAGTCCTAAATATCTTTGCTATTTTGATAAAAAATCTGAAAAACCATTAACATTAGCTGAATGCTGCCGTAGTCAAATTATAGATAGGAGAAGTGGCAAATTTGTTGAGCCAGGATCTGACGTTCAAGTACCCTTATCGGAAGCTATGAGCTTAGGTTTGATAGTAGACATTGAAAGTGCAGGGTTTACTTTGTATGAAACACTAGCAATGAATATGTACGAAATAACTGAACATATATTTATACATCCAGTAAGTGAAAGAAAGATATCCCTCCGAAATGCAGTAGACGAAGAACTTATTAACCCCGAAACATCTCTTGTCAAAAACATCCCAACAAGTAAATATATTAAATTAAACGAAGCTATAAGTAATGGTATTGTAGATGAAATTAATAGTGTCTATATTTTACCCAATGGAAATCAAATAAATCTGTTAGATGCTAAACATAGGGGTCTAATAGTTACTTCAAAGAAAAATCTGAGTCTTGAAGAGGTAATACGAAACGGCTTATTCAGAGCCGATAATGGGAAAATCGTCGATCCTAATACTAACGATTTTATCGATATTAATAAAGCCATCGATATTCATCTCATTAATCCTGATCATACAGTAGTCAAAGACAGCTCTACAAACAAATTCAAACCATTGCTCGTTGCAATTCAACAAGGTGATGTAGATGTTACCAAAGGTAGGGTCCTCGACACAAAAGCAAAGAAAACATATAGCTTAGATATAGCCTTTGATAAAGGCCTTCTTGTTACCGTTATTCAACCAATCACTTCACAAACCGTTACTAGGAGATACGCACCAGACTCATCTGCTTCAAAGGAACCCATACTTAGGGAGTTTACTTTAGACGAAGCCATTAAATATGAGATCATCGATCCTGAAACTGCATTAATTAAAGACCCACATATGAATAAATATGTACCCCTTAAGGTAGGAATTGTCGAGGGTATAATTGACATAAATGCTAAAGGATTATTTGATCAAAGTGGACGATCGCGTGCTCTTTGTTTCATCTTCGAAAATAGTTTGATTGTATACATTCGCGAACCTCTGACGTTCGAGCAAGCTATAGAAGACAACCATCTTAACATTAACACTGCCCGATTTACTGATCCACAATCCAGTGAAGTTTTAACTATCAAAGACGCTGCCATCATGGGCTACATCGATCCGGACACGGCGCTTATTAAGGATAATCTCAAGAAAAGGTTGATCAAATTGCCAGAGGCTTTCCGTAAGGGCCTAATGGACGCTGAAAAGGGAAATATTTTAGATACAGAGACCTCTAAACTGAACACCTTAAGCTCAGCTATCGAAAGTGGTCTTCTGATGACGCCTAAGAAGAGCTTCAGTCTCATCGAGACGTTGAATTTTGGTATTTACAATCCAACAACTGGCGCGCTTAACGATCCTTTCATAACAACAAGCGTCATGGACCGAAAGAGGTTGACGCTAGGCGAAGCGATACAACAGGGAATCGTCGATCCTTCCAGCACTGTTGTTAAAGATCCAGAAACTGGAAAAATATTGCCATTGGTACAAGCGATAGAAAAGGAACTCGTCAATCCTGTCGAAGGAAGATTAGTAATTGACCCGCAAAAGAATGTCAGTCTCGATTTAGTCAAAGCTCTAAAGAAAGGTTACTTACTGCCAGCAGAAACGAGGGTGAGTGGGACTGTTTATCCTTATCTATATTTTGTGCTTTTCAAGCAAAGGTGTTGCTTTAAGTTTCCTTTTTCACTTTCAACCGGTGATCTATCTTGTCTGAAGCATTTGGCTTAAACATTGGCATGGCACGACACCCACGAGACTAGCGTCAAAGCTGGGTAAACGGCAAAGGTGACGTCACAGTTTGTGGCCTACACTAATACAAAGTCATAGTATTCATTGTCAGTTCATGCTACCTGTAACTTAAGTCATCCGTCAAGTTTTTTTTTTAATTTTTCGTAGTATAATTAGCACGTTTTGTATTATACTATAGATTTTATGAAATTTTCAAGCGCCGGGGATTAATTTTTTGCACTTAGTCATAAAGCAACACTGAAACAATAAACCTAGGACTTGACGTTTCGTCTTCAGTAAAAGTTGCCCGAGTTCAATGTTTGGTATTCATGAATTGCTTTATGAGCGAGTGTGTTGTCAGTCGAGCTGAAAGTTTTCTTTGCGCATAACTTTTTCTGTAATGCCAAATTTAGAACTGGTAAAGTTGAAAAACATCAGCTTTTTATTATTTTCTTACGTATAATATTTTGTAGTGGTTTTTTTGTATATCAATGTCTTGTGCCGTTTTTAGATGCTTAAGTTTAAGGTAATTCGCTCAACAATTGTCTGTATTCAGTACACCGAGTTTAAGATTTGAAATATCATTTTTTAATATAATTTCATTATTTTTAATAATGAAGCGTACAATTCCAACGTCGTTAAAACTATATTTCTAATCTTAATACCACAAATTCATTGATTGAAGCACCGAAAACCGACAATTGCAACAGAGCAAAATGTGCTTATTCACATAGTATAAGGCTCGATGTATGTTGTTTTTTATTTCCAGCTGTTGGCTGCGATGCTAAAGAGCCCTTTTGAGCTAAATCGTGAATGCTTGCCTTTGAGGGATCATATTAACGACGATTTTACGAACCATCACCGTATCGCCAAATACCTAACATCCATAATCACTTTGTGCTAAGAATGTTGTGAAACCGGTCGAAGGGCGGTCGTCCCGGCCGACAAAGTGAACTATGCTTTATTTCGTTCGCTTCATCATTCGAAAACCAGCTATTATGACAGCTGTTACTTTGATTTTCAGTTTTTAAAAGTCGATTTGTTTCTTAGCGATTATCTTGACCTCATAAGTTTACACTCCAAAATACTCATTTCTTGGATCCGCGCTCAAATTTTGGATGCATGACGAACGCTATCGTGATGTCGAATGAGCGACTGGTTCGCGCGAACGTTCACAATATCACGATGGTATAACATTTTGTACCGACACAAACACCAGAAGGTAGTATTTATAATTCATTATCGTCTTATTTTAAACTCTCCTACAAATGAGAACTTATTTCATATTTCATCACTTTCAAACATATTATTTCAATTTTGTTCTAAATGAAATAAGAGCTCATGCAAGAGTAGAATGTAAGTCCGCTCGACATTCTACAACTGTGTACAGTCTTGTTTTGTATTTCTTACTTGATGTCAAACAAAACATCTGTTTTCTAAAAGTTTCAGATAAACAAAAAGGTACTTTCACACTTTTATTCTCTTTAACAATTAATTCTAATTCAAAATACATTACTAAATATTGAAAACCATTGGACAATACTCTGTTATCTCTAATGCAATCGTCAAATTTATATTTTTGACGTTTGTATTCAGTTCACAGCTTGCATGTTCCGCTTATGCATGTTACTATGTCTGTATGTTCTAATATGAGGTGTACGCAACAATTGGACTCGTTGTGTCGTCACGTTCACGCTCTCTGTAATTGGCTGTTTATCGTCGCCTCTCCTTCTATTTCAGGACATCTCGCTTCTATCCGCGCCTAGTCTTGTGTCTTAGTCTTAAGCTTTCTTTCCAGGGATAAAATCGATTCTACCACTGAATCGAGCACCTCCCCCTACATTCCATCGTCCTCTTTTGTAAATATGTCATCAATGTTTTATAAATCCTGTCTCAGAAATTCTGCATCCCCAAAGTTCACTGTTCAAAAGCACTCAAAATTTGAATAATTAAATGTACAAAGCACTGCAAATAGTGAAGTAGAAATAGATGCCATGTAAATGCCGAATGCACCGATCAACGATCGATCGACACGAACCCGTTCGGTCGGCAGAACACTAATATTTTATTTTTAAATGTGCAGCAAGCAGTAGAAGAGAAATACAGGCTTTGCGACGAGACGCTATCGAAGCTGCTGGAATGGATCGCGGTGGTTGAGGAGCGGCTGGCCAACCAGCAGGCGGTGAAGGAGGAGATGGACGAGCTGCGCAACCAGATCAACGTACTGAAGCTGATCAAAGATGACCTGGAGGGCCACCAGCGGCAGGTGGCGGCGTGCGCCGATCAGGCCAAGCAGCTGCTCGTGTCCGGCAGCGACGTGCTGGCGCCGCACGAGGTGGCGGCCCTGGAGCGCGGCGTGAGGCAGCTGAAGCAGCGCTGCGACAAGTGCTCGGACCGCTGCGACAAGATGCTGCGCCGCCTGGCCGCCGCGCGCGACGAGCTCGCCAAGTTCACGTGAGTACCGCACACACACGACGGACAACGGGCAAACGCATTCGTGTGAAACGTGTTTGAGTGCGTTAAGCTGATGCTACATTTTAATAAAAGGATCTTGTGTCTCTTTGTGTTAATAATAATTAATCTATCATGATGCCTCTTCACAGGACGAGAAATTACTAATGAGTAGTTGTTTTAGTTATCTTATGAATTAGTTATTTTTTTTATTAGGAAAAATACTAGGTAGACATCTTTGTGCGTGATTTTAGAACAATTATCTGAATCAGTCTCTAGGAAGCGATGTGGTAGATGACATTATTCTTAATGCCACAGACAACACAACGATTGTTAAATTATAATATCTGAGACGAATGACTCGTACAGTTATGAAAAGTAGTAGCGATTACAATGCGTACGCTACGTTAAATGTGCGAGTGGCAACTAACAATGTGTTTGTGTGGTCAGTAACGAGCTGAACACGTTCAACGCGTGGATGGAGGGCGCGTACCGGCAGCTGGAGGCGCAGGAGGCGGCGCTGGCGCAGCTGGACGGGCTGGGGCGGCACAGCGACGCCGCCAGAGACTTCGTCGGTGACGTCATCGCACACCAAGCCGACCTAAGGTTCATCACCATGGCCGCGCAGAAGTTCGTTGATGAAAGCAAGGTGCGTACAACAACTACAAAATCTTTATGGCTGGTCAAACCTACTTAAGATTATAGCTAAATATACAATGCTGGGAACGGCTATTGGACACTTGGGAACTATTCGTGGTGTAGTGACTACTCACAAACTCGTGGCTATTACGTCATACTCGAGTCTTTGGATACCTGAGACTGACTGAGATTGAGGCCAAACTATCCCGTAAAATGAGTCGATTTCATACTAAACTAAATAATAAATCAGTGCTCAAACACCGCTGTCTTATCCCTCTAAACTGCTCACACGACACCTTTTGGTCCTTCGTGCCGGATTTGAACCAGCGACGTTCAGATTTAAAAAAATTACTCTATTTTTATTGATAAATATGTGTTGTTGGTATGTCGTCAGGAATTCCTATCAATCCTGAACGAGTACCGCACGACGCTGCCGGCGCGGCTGGCGCACGTGGCGGCGGGCGACGCGGCGGACAGCGCCGTGCGCGAGGGCGCGGGGCTGGCGCGGCGTCGGCACGCCGAGCTGGCGGCGCGCGCACAGCGGCTGCTCGACCGACTGCGGGCCGCTAGCGACCTCGCCGCAAGATACAGAGACGCGCTGTCGCGAGCCGACCGGTGGCTCACCACGGTGCGTTCACATCTATTGATTGTCATTTGTTAACGGAGGGCCTCCGGTATATCTCTTCACTGTTACATTTACACATACATTTCTAAAAGGCTACTGAAAATTAACTTACAAGTATATTCTCTTAACAGCTCTGTCAAATAAACTCGAGTTTTTGAAACGTTGATAAAAGAAAAAAATACTTTAATTTATAATTTCACAGTTCTGTTAGTTGAAAATATGTTGTTCAAATAATCATGCTTTCAGCAACCCAATCGCCTTTTAAGAATAGATTTGACAATTTATTTGTGTTGCAGAAACTGTCGGTTAATCTCTCATATTTGTTCACGTCTACGTGTCCTCCGATGTACTGAAGAATTACATTGAAAATATATATTCCTACTTACTTAATTTGATACTTCTTGTACAGGTGGAAGGACAGGCCCGCGGTGTGGTATCGGAGGCGGTGGGCGGAGAGCCGCGCGCCGTGGAGGCGCAGCTGGCGCGGGCGAAGGCGCTGCACAACGAGATCCTGTCGCAGGGACGCCTCGTTGACAACGCTAAAGATGTGAGTGTAATGACGGAGCTTCCCAGTCAAACACATCATTTAGGCTGTCATTGGGAGTGGCCACACAGGGGATGAAAAAGTTTTTTTAAATTTGTAGAAAAGTTTATTTGTGATTAATACGCTACAATACAGTGTAATAAATGTACACTATTAAATTGGGGGTTATTGTCATGAGAAATTGTACTTTTCAGTGTTGTCGCAATTAATTTAATGATAAGTAGATGTAGAAAATGATAGTGCCAAAAGATGACATAAAGACAAACTTCTAGTGTATGTAGCTCGTGTACATGATTACGTACCTAACAATGTGTGTATGTGTGTGTGTGTGTGTGACGCAGGCATGCGAGCAACTAGTGCAGTCGCTGGAAGGCCAGGTGTCGGGCAGCGAGGTGCGCGCGCTGGAGGCGGCAGTGGGCGAGCTGGGAGCGCGGCGCGCGGCACTGGGCGAGGCAGTGGGCGCGCGCATCGCCGCGCTCGAGGCCGCGCTGCTGCAGTGCCAGGGGCTGCAGGACGCCGCCGAGGCGCAGGCGCAGTGGCTGCAGCAGGCTGAGGCGCAGCTCAAGTCAGTACCGCACACCCTATGATAATTATGTTAAACTTCCATAAAGTTCGAAACATAAGATAGTAGTCAAATTGTAGATCGGCGGATACGAGTCTTATTTCGTTAACAATTTTACATTGTATTTTTGTCGTAATTTGTTATGTAAAAATAAAACAAAAAATTAAAATAATTTAAGAAAAAAGTGTCATCTAATGCTTAACGTTTAAAATTATACCAGAAGCAGTCCAATAGCTACTACCAACAAAACTAACATACTCCTGTCATTGATCAATGTGTTTGTACCAGGAGTCATATGAAGCCGGCGTCGTTGATCCGCGAGCGGCTGGACGAGCAGGTCCGCGAGCACCGCGTGGCGCTGGCGGAGGCCGAGGGGCGTCGCGCCACGCTCGGCAAGCTGCGAGCGGCCGCGCGCGACGCCGCCCTCAACCCCTCCAACGCTAGGATCGCCAAGAAGCTGGAGCAACGGGCTGAGGATATATTTGCCAGGTATGACGTGGACACAGGTTGACTGACGAAATCATCTTTACAACTGTTCTAGTTCTAGAACTCAGAACTTCAACATCAACTCAGGCAACTATCTAACTCCGGTCCATGACTTCAAAATTATGAACTTTTAAATTATGATCACAGAGGAATGTAAAATGTGAAAGTAAGAAAATAATTATTGGGATATATAATAAAATTGGCATATGATATAGCATCAAATATTTGCGTAACAAATTTTTATTCACTTCGCATTTTAATGAGATGACAGAAAAACTAAGAACATGGTACAGTTATATTTATTACATCAATTAATTTTACACATTCATTTTGATCCAACTACCCCCATAAACTCCGATATTGATAGTACTCCCACTCCCACCTGTACGTACTAGATACGAGAAGCTGGTGGAGCGGCTGGTGTCGCACGGGCAGCACCTGGAGGGCGTGTCGGGCGAGCTGGGCCAGTTCACGGCGCGCGCGGCCCGCCTGGACGCGGCGCACGCGCAGCTCACCGAGCTGGCTGCCACCGAGCTGCGCGACCGGCTGCAAGATCTGCAGCATGCTAGGTAAACACACACACACACACACACATTCACACAGATTCGGTTAGAAGTGTGTGGTCATTCTTTGAGCATGACAATTTTAACCGACTTCAGAGAAAAGAAGGATTCATGTTGGTTATCTGAGAACTCCGTCATTTACATGCTTCCAGTACCCTAATTCACGTAACTTTAAGACGCATCGATTAAGTTGCAGTGACGCTGCAATCAAGTTGGAGTGACGCTACAATCAAGTTGAAGTTTGGCGTCTAAACCGTATTGTCATAATTTTTTGACTGCGTGTCAACTGCACGCCAACTGCACGCAAACTGCATGTGAACTTCACTTCTCCTGCACGCATCCTGCGCGCCTGTCAAACTTTATGAGACTTCAAACTTCAAAAATTTATGAGAATACCAATCAAACTGCGATCGGGAACACGCTATCTTGACGCGCATTATCAGAATACCTTTTTGTGACGTGAGCGCGCTTGAGACGCGCTCGCGTGACGTGAGCGTGTTTGACAGCGCAAGAGAATACGGAAAGTGTCATTTTGATCGGAACGTCGCTGCAACTGCACTGCAATCGAACTTCTTAAGTTACGTGAATTACCCTGCAGATTGATTCCATATTTTTTCGTATTCTTCTGATGATTAGACTGTTCGTTATGGGTATCCATGGTGATTTAAATGTAATTTTTTATAGGACCGTTTCTTTGAAATCAGTTATTTTTTTAGAAAAATTCAGATTATCACATCTCATCATTTCGGTTGGCCCATTTCAGTATTTAAACTACACAAGTGCAAAAAATAATTTATATCCACTTGTCCTGTGGCGTCACATCCTAAGATATTGAGGTAACTGTATGTCTGACTGTCTGTCTGCGTGTGTAGAGACCAGCAGATGCCGGCGCTGGAGGAGTGCCTGCGCGGCGGGCGGCAGCTCATCGCCAAGAAGGACGTCACCGACACGCACCAAGTGCGCGACCGGATCAAGGTACGCGCCCGCACCCACATACACACATACACACTGTATACAGCAATACACTAGCACGTCCCAACTTGATCTTGTACGGTTCTTAAACTTGGAAGATTCAAACTCCTCATCTTTTGTGACATTCTTAATGAATGAAACATGTGTGTTAGCATTAGGCCCGGCTATTGTATCTTTTTTTTTAGTGCAATAAAGTGTTCTCATTCATTCATTTAACAAAATATTGAAAGTATTTTCCAACACTATACCCACATATAATAACGTATAACCAACGTATAACATTTAGTTGATAATGATGGCTCAGCCAAGTGGAACCTGTGTGACCAATGTGTGTGTGTGTGTGTGGCAGGCGCTGGAGAGCCAGTGGCGCGACTTCAACACGGCGCTGGAGGAGAAGCAGAAGCTGTCGAGGCAGCGCGCCGACCAGCTCAACCAGTACGAGACGCTCAAGATACAGGTAAACCGTCACCATCACCATCAACAATTACCATCGTATTCAATAATAAGAAATAAGAAGGCCTTCCTTATGAACCTACATCTAACCTATGTACTTTTGTTGATAAATCTAAATAAATAAATCTGAGAGTAATTTTCCAACTAACAGGATGCGATGTTTTGTTTTAGCTACTCAACCAGTAATTTTATCCGCAAGGCTTTAGTTAATTCGTTACTTAACTTTGAGAGTTAACATTGAATTAGAAAAAAATTAACAACATCATTGAACAAAAACTTGAGCATCCCCCATCATAATACGAACAGATCCTCGTAATTTCTGACTCCCATCTGGGGTTTTGTAAGTCCTTAAGTACTTCTTAAGTTAAACTGAGCGGGGTATGTGTGGTATGCGCAGGTCCTGGAGTGGCTGACGACGATGGAGAGCCGCGTGGGGCAGCTGCGACCCGTGGCCGTGGACCTGGACGTGCTGAAGCTGCAGCACGACGAGCTGCGCCCCATCGCCAAGGACCACCGGGATTACTCCATCACCATCGATAAGGTCACTCATCACATCACACCCATCACTCCATCAACCTGTAGTTTAGGAAGATCTTAATGACATGACATCGGGTGTTATAAACAAAAGAGGCCTGTTTAACTCTTGTCCTTCACATGAAAATGTGTTAGTAAAGTTTTGTCGACGTTGCCGGCAATAAGCTTTCAGTATCTGAACGTTTTATCTGTATCTGTGAATAAATATAATAAAAAAGTGAACATATGTTTGCGTACAGAACCTGTGGTCCAGTACTATATCAGATCTTATGTAGGAGGTACAAAGTTGAAACACATAACGTTTCGATTGGTATTTAGATGTCATCATACCTTTTATACAAGGATACATAGGTATGGTTTTACATACAGATGTGAAACCATTAAATGCTACATAATACCCCATATTGGACCTTAAGTGGAAGACATAAGGTGTAGATTGGTGTAAAACTACAATGTATGTGTGTGTGTGTGGGGCAGGTGAACGAGGCGGGCGCGGTGTACGAGGCGCTGTCCCGCGGCGAGCGCGCCGACAGCCCGCCGCGCAAGCGCCAGCTCTACAGCCCCACGAAGAGACAGACACCCAGTGAGTTACACCCTACATAACATAGTCTGACTGTATACATATGTACATTGACAGTAACTCACATCGTAGCAATATTTATTATTCAAAAATATATTATGCCTAAACAGTAAAATATTTCTGTGTCCGTAAGACTCGAATTATCTATGGTTCGAATTGAACACATCAGTAGAACTGATGGATTATATCCATAGGTCGCTTGTTCATATCTAGCTCGGGGGACCATATAGGGTGTTTTGGTTTGGTATGGTGTTACCCACTTTACCCGTTACCAAAGTTTATAGTGGTTATTTAACGTAAGTTTATGTTTTGAATATTATTATAGTATTTAATTATGGGCTTAAATAAACTATTTGAGTGCGTTAGTTACTTTTATGCTCGTTTAAGCCACCCTTCATCAAAATAAGTACAAATTGAATTATGTATATCTCTCCGTAACTATGTTACATCTCTCACTGAAATCTATACAAGAACGTTGTTAATAAAGGTAGTAGTGTGCGGTAGTGACAAAGTGTGTGTGTGTGTGTGTGTAGGCCGCACGCTGGAGGGCCGGTCGCCGTCGCCGGGCAAGCTGGCGCTGGGCAGCCCGGCCGCGCACTCCGCGTCCAGCGGCTTCTCCAGCCGCCGCTCCAGCCAGGACGGCTTCCATCTCGACGGTAAACACAACAACACTCCTGCATGTTCATTGAAATATAATGTACCAACGTACTAGAACACACATCGCGAACAAAATCCGTGCCGCAGCCGCCGCAGGCACGCAGTGCAGGTCGCGCGTGGGGGGGAGGGGAGGGTAATAAATCATAAAGTTTACAACTCATTGCGCGACCATGGAGTTCGCGGTGTCGGTTCCATACGCTAATAAAAATAGTACAATGTGGACATTACTTTTGGGGTGTTGAACCCTCCACTCTTTTTAGAGCGTCAAGAGTAAGCTTGCCCCTAGCAGGTATCATTTGTCAATTTGAATAATTTACGAACACATACAGAAATACATACGTTGTTTATATTATTTGATGTTTATATTCTTACTGCAATGATGTGCTAATGAGTTTCTTTAGCCGTTTCTTTTCTATAAAGACCAAATATATAATAATATTTGATTTCATGAAATTCATAATGTAATTTGGGTTTAAAATGTCACTTTACGGTTACACCGAGGAAGTATCGACTAATAAAATGTATGTGATTGAACTCGGTGTCCTGGTCCCAACTATTGCATTTATGGCATGGGAATGATGAGCCATATAGTTAAGTGGTGTGTCCCCCCCGCAGAGTTATCGCCGGTGCAGCAGCAGCTGTCGGACATCAACAACCGGTACGGGCTGCTGGGCGCGCGGCTGGCCGACCGCGCCACCGAGCTGGACGCGGTGCGGGACGAGGTCCGCAGACACCTGGACAGCCTGCGCAACCTGCATGCCTTCCTTGACAAGGTATGCTGACTGCTGCCTTTTACAGGAGTTGCAGTGGATATACACGCGACCTCTTATAGGAGCTACTGGTAGTCGTCACAGCTAAACTAGCGATCGCGAACATTCACTAAGCAGACTGAAGACTAAGAAGAAAATAATTCTTTCACTGATTAACATTTGAAAGCAATGAACCTGCCTATTCGTCTTCCTAATATCTTCCTATTATTATACAATTTTAAAGATTTTATAATTTGAAATACAAAAGTTGTGCCTTTATTTGTGCCACAATGTGCCAGTGCATATTTAAAAGACTTGACTATAGCTCTGTGTGGTATCAAAGTCAAAGTCAAAATATTTGATTCATATAGGTATCACTGATACATTTATGCACGTCATTATCGCTATATAACTGTGGACTAGTGTGTTGTATAAAGAAATGTGTCCAGTTGCTCAGTAGTTTCACATTGTATCCCAGGTGCAGAGACAGCTGCCGAAGGAGTCCATCCCCAACACGAAGGAGGAGGCGGACAAGACCACGAAGGCGGCGCGCGCCGTGCTCGAGGAGATGTACGAGAAGCAGAGCATCCTCGACTCCACCAAGACACAGGTGATCAGCTCGCGTTTACACCATTCACATTAAATATCCATTCTTTCGTAGTCTCATTGGGTGAGATAGTTAAGTCTTTATATATTTTTACGTGATGGAAATAATTTAGCATTGACGATGACATTGATTAATGTCCCGTACATTTTAACAATTTTTACAATTCAAATTTTAAGGGTACAATGAAACGGCTCGAAGGACCAATATCTAAGAACTGTTCTACTTAGATTTTACTGCGTTAGGGTAGTACTAGGTACCCAGCAGGGGCCCCTATACCTACAACAGCGTAGTTCTTCCTGAAGCCACCACTGACCATGCGAGTGTAACGTGTGTGTGTAACGTGTGTGCGCGTGTGCGTGCAGGTGCGCGAGCTGCTGCGGCGCAAGGCGGCGGTGGAGGGCGCGGAGCGGCTGCACGACGAGATGGACGAGGTGGCCGCGCGCTGGAAGGCGCTGCACGACGCATTCAAGGACAAGTCAGTATACACACACAATACACAGAGAGAGGGATATATACACTTCTATACAGATAAACATAGAATCTTAAATGACAAATTGTGTTACAATATGAGTGTACTACACTTTTGATCTTTTTCATATTATGTAACACGCACTCACATTTGCAGTATATTGTGTATATTGTATTATACACACAAATTGCGTTACCGAATTATATAATTAAAAAAAATTAAGACGTACTTTATACAACATTATGTAGGTGATTATAAAACAATATTGACAAAGAAACATTTTTTTTCGATACTGATTGAAAGTGATGGATGGTACACATTTGCTTGCGTAGATCACGATACAATCAAATAAGTAATGTATTGGAAATAGATAACAAATGATAAAACAAAAATAGATCGGTTAAAAATTCAGTAAACAAACATATCAACAGATGTTTGGTGTACAAAGTGGGTAATGCAGTGGTTGTGTTTCAGGATCCGGCTGATGGAGGAGATGAAGGACTTCCACGACGCGCACAGCAACCTGGCGCAGTGGCTGGGCGCCAAGGACCGCATGATGGCCGCGCTCGGCCCCATCTCCTCCGACTCGCGCATGGTGCAGACGCAAGTGCAACAGGTCAGTAGAAACAAGTTACGCTATCTCCTCGTAGGCCATTGCACTAGGATTCTCTGTGGGTGTCACGGACAACAGGCAAAGATAAGAACAGAAATTCAAACTCATAATTCAAATTTCTGCCTCCCTGGGAATCGAACACGGTACCAGGTATGGTAACCATTATGCCACTCAGGTTGTCAATATCACGGCATACATAATGCTTGTTGATTGTGGACGTAGTTAATAGGGGTGAGTGATGATGCCTCGTTGAATGAGGTCCCTAGCAGAATGTTGTCAGTGTCGTCTTGTTAATTATAACATGATACGAGCTGTGCATAGAACAGTTTTTACAATAAATCATTATCAAGAAAAACTCTTCAAACATTAACATACAATGCAAATATGTTCGATAACATGTTTAATTATGGATGGTTGTACTTGTACAATATTAAAAAAAATACCTAAATTGCAAATGTTTTAAATGCCGTATAAGTTTACCGATCTAAGGGCATTCAAGAGGCAAACCAGTGTTTGATTATTTAATCGAATCATCAAACAAGCTAGGTGACATATCGAACCGAGGTTCCCTGGTAAGATACCGAGTATTTCATCCTAACGGTGCTGTCTGCTCCCAGGTGCAAGTGCTCCGCGAGGAGTTCCGTGGGCAGCAGCCGCAGCTGACGCACCTGGAGCAGGTGGCGAGCGGCGTGCTGCAGCGGCTGGCCCCGGACGACCCCGACGCACAGCGGCTCGCCCATAAGGTGCAGGACCTGCAGGACCGCTGGAACGACCTACTAAACAAGTTAGTACACGGATTTAGGGATAGGTGTAATTTTCTAGCATTTTTTTATATTAATTGACTTTTTTTTATTATTTCGCTTAATTTATGATGTAAAATGGAATCTAAAGCAAAGTTTTGGGTAGGATAGACGCATCAATACCCTACTGCAGGGTACAAATTTTACCTAGTAATTAACAAGCTACTCCGGATCCAGATGTGGAAGTATTTTAAGCCATTGAAAGGCATACGCTTCAAAGTCAAGCGTTGGAATCCTGTTAATTAGCTTGGTAACTGCGTGTGTATGCGTGTGTATGTATGTAACGTGTACGTGTATGTGTGCGCAGACTGGAGCAGCGCGCGGCCATGCTGGGCGCGGCGGCGGACACGTCCCGCGAGTTCGACGCGAGCCTGGCGCGGCTGCAGAGCGCGCTGCTCGCCATCGGGGACAAGCTGGACGACGTGGCGGCGCAGCGCGCGCGCCCGCCCGCCGACCGCCTGAGGGACGTTGAGGTGCGTACAGTACGCATATAGCCACGTCTCCACACCATGACACCTCTTTTCCTTGCTGTTTTGTCCTTTTTTGCACTTGAATACGTTTTCGGTACACGAGTACGTTAGCGTGCTTTTTATTATTTTAGCAACATTTGATATTTGCACTCAACGTAATTATTTTATTTAACCATCTCATGGGAGCAAATGACAAAGGTCGTTGTTGGTTTGTCTGGAATGATCACGCGTGTGTCATTCAACTAAACTATCCAATCCTCCACAGAACCTGGAACGTCAGCTGGAGGGTCAGCGGCCGTTGCTGGCGGACCTGGAGGCGGCGGGCGCGGCGCTGGGCGACGTGCTGGCGGACCCGGGCGCGCGGCAGGACATCGCCGCCAAGCTGGCCGGCGCCGCGCGCCAATACGACGCGCTGCAGCGAAAACTTGACCTCAGGAAAGCCGAGATAGAGGCCGCGCTCAAGTTAGTTCATATTTTTTACTGGTGGTTTTTTATATGAGTCTGAAAGGCAACAAACATTTAGAGCAGTCATGCAATATAGACCTAGAATGAAAAAACATTTTCTTGGCCAAATAATGTTCAGTAATGCTTGACATCGTTCAATTATTCGACCGTATTATATTTAGTTTCTTAACACTAAAAAATTTCGTACCGATGGTTAAATAACAGGAATATTAACTTTACTCATCCCAACGAAATTCGTCAATTTAAATCTATTCCAACAAAAGTTCGAATCGAAAACCAACTGAAATGCATTGCCAGAGGTATTTTTAGAAGCTACAGTACCTATTAAACCCCTCCTTCCCCCTTCAGAGACGGGCGCAACCTGGAAGAGAGCGTGTCGCGCACGCTCGGCTGGCTGTCCACCGAGCTGGCGGGTCTGCCCGCGCGGCTGGCGGTGTCGGCCGACAAGAACCGCCTGACGCAGCAGCTGGCGCAGCACGAGCCGCTCTACCGCGACCTCACGCAGCGCGAGCACGAGATCATCATGCTGCTCGACAAGGGTACGTCACCTTACATGCGTGCGTGCGTGCGTGCTGGACGTGATGTCACATTGAAGTTGCATGCATTTATCGACTCTAAACATATTATAATCTACTACATTTTTATTGTACTATATAAAAATATAGTAGTATATAGAATAGTATAGTATAGTAACTTCACCTGATATCTTTTGTGCGGTGAAACTGTAACATTAATTATTTATTCATAAGAAATATCTCAGCATATACAAGCATATATAAAGTATGGTTAAGATTTTTACTTACCCTAATTGTTTTCGCGCCAGGTCGTGAAATGGAGAAGAAGCCATCACATCAAGGCATGAAGAAGGATCTGGATAGGATTCAAACTCAATGGGACAAGCTGAAGAGAGAGACGGTCGACAGATACAACAGGCTGCAGGCGGCGATGGTACGTGACCCCTTGACCTTCATCTTATTGAATCATTTGAACACATTCTTATTAGATTACTTCATTAGGATATGATTATCACCGAAAATATTATTGTTCATTGTACCTACTTATTCACTTTTGATTGATTATTATATAACGCATTTTTTAAGTGTCATGTCTGAATGAAATTAGGACAAGCGGCTTAATTAGACCGACTCAATTTCTGCGTTCACTTGGCATATCCACCTCTTTTCGTACGTATAATATCATTGATTTATCACTATTATTCTACACCATTTAGAGGCTCATATTATGTCATAGATAAAGATAGATAGATAAAGTGTCACGACAATATTAGAGTGCTCACAGTCGTCACGTGTGGTGTACAGGAGCACTGCCGCAAGTACAGCAAGGCGCAGGAGTCGTTCCTGCCGTGGCTGGCGGGCGCCGAGCAGCGGCTGGGGGCGCTGCCGCCCGCCGCCTGCACGCGCAAGGAGGTGGAGCGCCAGCTGCGGGACCTGCAGCAGATCCGGAACGACGTCTGGAAGAGGTACGCTACAGCTCACACAGACACCTACACGCACCTACTACGTGTACGTACGCGTGTGTACGCGTACATGATTTGGTTCTCAAAAGGATTTAATGTTTTATCCTAAAGCGAATATGCAACGTAGTCTATAGTTCGTCTAAGTTTCGCCGTGACAACACCTCTTATAACAGTCAAGGTCGTAGCTTTAAAAAAAAAACAGTCCTGCTTATCGCAATTTACTTAAGATATTATATATTTAAAATTTATTACACTTGTTTAGTTACTTCTATAGGTGTTAATAGTTTAACAGCCCCCACTCTGTCCACGACTTCGACACATCCCGATGATGAGGTAGAGGTTATGTATGAGGATATCAGTAGAGCCATACATACCTCTAAAGCTCATTTCACAGTTGTGATGGGGGACTTTAACGCGAGACTGGGCGCGCAAAATGGCGCCGAGAGGAAAGTGGGTCCCTTCGGAATTGGACGACGGAACCACCGAGGACACTTGCTGGCCAACTTTTTGGAGAAGGAAGATCTCTTTATGATGAACTCCTTCTTCAGAAAGAAGCCTCAACGCAGGTGGACTTGGATAAGTCCTGATGGTTCCACAAAAAGCGAGATAGACTTCATTCTGGCAGACAAACGGCACATATTTAATGATGTCTCTGTGATCAGCAGTTTCAAAACCGGAAGCGATCACCGTCTTGTAAGAGGCACATTAAATATTAACGTGAAGCTGGAAAGGTCACGCCTGATGAAGTCTACGCTTCGCCCAACACCTGTCCAAATCCAGGGATCCGAAAACTTTCAACTTGAGCTGCAAAATCGTTTTGCGTGCCTAGAATCATGCACGTCGGTGGACGAGTTTAACACCAGGATGGTAGCAACTGTCCACGAGGTAGGGTCGAAGTATTTCAAGACCCACTCCAGTGGTAGATCTCAAGTTCTCTCAGAACAAACTCTCGGTCTTATGAGGGATCGACGAGAACTATGTGTGCAATCTCCAACCTCTATGGCGGAATACCGACGGCTCAATGAACAGATCTCCAAGGGCAGGCGACGCGATT